>JAHHUM010000152.1:0-173651 GCA_036173005.1 Crenichthys baileyi | reverse complement strand
TTAAATTTCCCGCTTGTAATAGGGTTTGATGGAAAATTTTTTTGCCTCATATATTTCTTTCCCATTTACAAAAAAAAAAAAAATCCCCTTTTGGTATACCATGTGGATGTAATTCACAAGCTATTTTCTTTATTATAAATGTGCCACCCTACTCTCCCCCAACCACCCCCCACGCTGTACAACCCTAAAATCCTAGACCCACCCCTGCATCAAATTTTTAAAGTCACAAGAGGACTGAATATTCACCAAAATTCACTTTCCCCATGTCTCATGCAAGCTGACAGTATAAAAAAAAAGTCACTAATTTTATTATGAAAGCACCTTGATTTGAATGATGAACAAATGTCTACTTTACTAATCTGAGCCACACTGTTTCTATTTTATACGGAAGGAAAAATACTTATGTAACATATGTAACAAATAGACATTTGTTACATATGTTCGTGGACAAAAAAATTTGAGGATCAAACTAAACCAGCAGCTTAAAGTGAAAAGTTTTATCTCAAAGCTAAGAGTAAAACTGTACTGATTTTTTCAATTCTTTTTTGTGCAAGGCTCTGTATTCCTGTGGCAGTAGCAGGTGGACCCAGATTGGGGCTGCCTTTGCGATACTTCATCACCCTGTTTTTGTGGTTGTCAGTGCCCCCAATTGGCTTGTTCTACCATCTGCTGCATCAGCAAAGTCAACGCTGATTTGGTCACTTTGGACCCAGGGTTTTAGCTGTGCTCACTTCCATTCCGCCATTGTTACAAATGGTGTCTTTGCACGCAGAGTTAACCCCGGGAAATAGCTCTGTCTCCTGGGTGCCTTTATTATCTATTCATATGTTGTCCCGTTTACTGTATCTCAGTGCAGATCTAACTACATATACCTGGTATGGGGGCCTGGGGCATGGGGATTAGAGGGATTACAAAATACTTGGTGGTGTTTCCTCTCTCAGTTGATAAAAGGGGGTGAAACGTATTCTGAGAAGATGCAGTTTGTGCTCTTTTAACACTGACATGCCTTCAAAGAGTGTTTGAATATGTTAAAAATAGCTTTAATTCTGGCTCCTTGTGCAAATGTTGATTTGCACAAGGAGCCAGAGGCAACTTCAGTGTGTCCAATCTTGTGAAGAAATGAGCATTTGAAACATTAAAATGAAATGTTCTTGGCATTGTATACAGCCTTCGAGCCGGCTCAGTGGACACTCCTCCCCGCTAATTTGCATTGCTGAGCAGATCTTTTGTGTCACCTGGAGGTTTGGAAAGAGCAGCGTTGCAGTCAATTTCCAGATGGCAATTCAAATGTCTGACATATCCTCAAATTCTTTCAAAAAATGTGGTGCCTCTTCCCACTGAATCCATTAGCTGAGAGGGGATGCATGCATTTGCACAAATGGAAAGTGTCCACCGGTGTGAATTTTCACATCTGCACATGCTGAATAATAGACGAGTACTAGCTCAGGTGCGGCCCTGTTTGCAGGCCTTTTCCCTCAGCACAGTGCTAATTTTATCTGAAAGGTCTTGCTAAATGCATAATTCTTGTTTCTCAGACCTGAGCTTGTATTCTGTCTAAAGAGGTAACACATTCCTCAGTAAAAGTGCTGGCTTCAAGGAGTAATGTGTCTTTCGTATAGACTCTAAGCAGCCTGAGGTCTTAGCATCTGCTCCTAACATTTCAACAGAATCCCGACACCTACAACAGCTTCTCCAACAATGAGACCATATATCATCTGTCACTGCCAGAAGCCCCCACAGTAATGAACAACTAATAATGGCATATATGTTAAAGTGGAGTCTCAAAAGGTAGCTCATCTAGAGTCATTATTGTGCCACATAAGCAGATGAGCTTCCTCAAATCAGATCATTTTTGTCACCCCCAGGACAGCAGGGTGTAATGCTTTTCAGGTTGAATAACAGATCCTCATTTGGCACTAATGGGGCCCGGTATTAATGTGTTGCTTGCAAGAGGAACAGTGAACCCCATTTTCTTTTCATTTAAACTGACAGCTTTTTAAATGCATTTGTTGTAATGCTTAAAGTAGTGATTTGATTCAAAAAGACATGTACGGCAAGCATCACTTGTCACAATAATATACGAACATATTACAGGGCAGTGTTAAAGTTACAGTTCCTTACATTTGAGTCATTACTGCAAACCTCTGTGTATTGTATTGGAACTCAAAATAGCGTAGAATTGTGAAGTGGAAGGAAAATGATTTGATTACGTTCTTTTTTTTCATAAATATAAAATCTGAAAAGTGTGGGGCGCATTTGCATTCAGCCTGGTGTTCTCATTCCCCTTAATAAAAACTAGTGCAATGAATCAACCTGTTTTGTAAAGGCTTTAGAAGTTTATTATGAAATATTAGCGAAAAGAACAAGATCGTTAATATCAAGGAAAGCATCAGACAGGTCAGGGATACAACTGTGACGACGTTAAAGCAGGATTAGGGTATATAACAATATCCCAAGCTTTGAACATGTCACACTGAAACTGCAATTCCACAAAGGCATGACCGTCCACCTGAACTGACGGCTCAATAATCAGAGAACACTGAAAGGCTCATGGCATCTCTGGAGGAGCTGCAGAGATCCACAACTCAGTGGATCTCTGCAGCTGTCTATTTGAACAATAGACAGCTATTGTTCAAATAGAGAAAAGACCAACTTTTTTTAACCCACCAGTTTCAAGGTAATGCAATACTGTTTTGACAAGGTTTTTTTTTGTATATTTGACAGCATTGGTTCTGGACTTTGTGTTGCTACTCTGGTGATGTATTTGCACATTGAAAGAGGGTGTGCCTCAATGGGTTCAGCTGAAGTGTTGTTTTTCTTGTAAAAAAAGATGATAGCATGATATAGCTTTCCTAAGTTGTATGAGAAATTTGCGGAGGCACACATATCTGTGTAGGATCCACATTGCAGATCTTGTCCAAACTGAAAATGTTGGGATGTATTGCTTCTCTAAGCACACACACAGGAAAACTAGTACTCAGCTTCTTTTTCTACACACTGCATTTTGATGTGGGGATATTGACATTTAGAAAAAAAATCCCAGATGAGATTTGCTGCACAAGCAGAGCATCTGCTTGAATGGTCAATGCACCTTAGCAGTTCTGTTGTCCAATTCTGCACAAAAACAGTTGAGCCTATCACTCATAAGTGCTGATGTAGACTTGCTCACAGCACAGCCACAGAGTCTCCAGAGGTGAGTATTACTGCTAACTGTCATCCTTGTACTTTGATTACTGCACTGGGAGAAGAGTGATGACTGGCTGCTCCTAGTCCTGCTCAGACTCAGGAAGGCTGATAAGATCATATAAAATAGGGGTCTGTCTGCTGCATTATGGGGTTTTTGTGACATGTTTCTCTCTGTTTTGTAGCAATGTCTTAAACATTATGTTTTTATTACAGGATTCAAAATGTGTTCAGTTCAATTCTGTTTTTTTTTATACCACCAGTTTACAACAAATGTAAACAGTTCCATTTAATTTAAAATCCACCTAAAATCAATTGAATTCATTCTCCTACATACAAATAACATTTGGATCCAATTAAATACAGTCTAATTGTAACAGGTCATTGACTTTGCAGGTATCCATCCTCTTGTGCAAAAATGTGGCGACAGTGGAGAGAAACCATTACCTGTTGTCATGTTTGGTGAAGTTAGTTATTGGACCAAATTGCTGACAGGAGCTCGGGAGCAACATTGTAATTTGATATTATTTAATCACGAAAAAATACACAAACCTATGGTTAGGCTGGGAAGAGCAAGGTGGAAGAACCAGGCATGTAACGGAAGTCAAAGAGACAAATCCAGCAGAGAACAAAGAAAACCAGTGAGCTAACATACTGAAGCAGGGGTGGAAGATGGCTGATGAAACAGAGGTAATCAGTGGAAATGAGGAGCAGCTGAGGCAGAGTGAAGGCAGAGCAGCTAAAGAAGGGAGACTAGTTAACCAGACCAGAGCTGAACATAAAACACAAAGAAATCCTGGGAAGAATTTAACAGAAATCTAACAAAGCATACCTCTAGATGTATAAAACAACTAGAATAAACTAGGGATCTAAACACAAAACAATGAACTAACAAAGAAAACACCTAACCGTGAGCACAAGGAAATTAACCGAATAAGGCAAGGCCTTAAGAACATAATAAACAGCAAGAAAATGGACATGACACACACAAATAAACAGAGAACCCCTTAGGATCCAGTATTTAACTTAAATCTCAAAATAGACAGGATAAATATCTGCCAAGAAAATCCAGCATTGAAAATAAATGGAAACCTGACACTACAAAATTACAATCACTTCAAAGCCAGTTACATTAATACAATAAGAGATGTGCTCAAAGCCAAAAAACATCCTTCACCCAACACCATCCTTTTACCACAATCTGAAATCATAAAATTGCAGCCCTTATTAAGAGATCTACATCCAAGTGCCATCAAGTCAAATGCAAGATTCCTTCAACAGATTAATGTGTCCTCAATGTGCCCAACATATGCGGCTTTAGCATAAACATAAAACAGCTAGAGAGATATTCTTTTCATGAACTCTGGCACCATTTCATCAAACATGGGGTTTCTCTTCTTTTTTCTTACCAGCTATCTAGTTTAATGTTAGTCTGTATGCAACCTTCTTGTACTGAATTTAAAGGTACATGATGCAGGGCAGGTTTAATTCTGCACCCTCTTCATAGCTCATAGTTGATATTGGTGTTGAGGTTGCTGAATCTTCCACAAGGTTTTGCATACATCAACAAAACATTTAAAGCCTTGAAGCATTTTGCTTTAAAACTTTCCCCTAATCTAACTGACCTCGATTTACCCTTGAACCACATCCCCTTCACCTAACCTGACAGGAACGGTTCAGAGACACTTCTGAATGATTACCTAATAATAATTTTTCACCTACATATAACCTCTCTCTGCCTTCAGGGCATACATTGTTTTGAATCTGCCTGTGCAAGGTGGCTTTTTTTATTTTATTATCATTATTTTTTTTACAGAACAAGCGTTAAGGAGTCAGAGTATTTCAAAGCTTTAAAAGTTTCACCTACATTGTCCCAAAAATGAGTCACTATACACCATGAGGATTATTGCATAAAGAGGAAACATAAACGTTTTATGTTCAGCTAAAGCAAATACTAAAAACATATAATTATTTAAATTTAATTTAAATGTTTGAAATTTTGTAAAAAACATGAACAAATAACCTTTAGCAATAAATGCTGGGAAGTGCTTAAGAAAAATGTGTTCAGGGACCACGCATTAAAAAGTTTTTACCTCCGTGGTTGCTGGAGGGAAAGGCAAATTCAAAAATGTAAATGTTTCGGTGTACTTTTTCATGTAAAGAGAGATACTTCCCTTTGGGGGCAACATAAGTGAGATTAAATAGCAGAATTAAGTAGCAGCAGAGTTATAGCAACACACTGGAATACTCTGTGTCCTTTTGCACTTGAGACTAAACCAGCTCATGCTGATGTATCATGATGGAGCTCAGACCTGTTATTGGTTTGAGAGGTGAATAATGGTAAGCAATGACAATGATGTTATGATGGATATGTAAATTATTATAAATTAAAACCTCAAAGCAGTTGTAGCTCAATTTATACTGTCAAAATAACATACTGGGGTTGGACAATGAAACTGAAACACCTGGTTTTAGACCACAATAATTTATTAGTATGGTGTAGGGCCTCATTTTGCGGCCAATACAGCGTCAATTCGTCTTGGGAATGACATATACAAGTCCTGCACAGTGGTCAGAGGGATTTTAAGCCATTCTTCTTGCAGGATAGTGGCCAGGTCACTACGTGATACTGGTGGAGGAAAACGTTTCCTGACTCGCTCCTCCAAAACACCCCAAAGTGGCTCAATAATACTTAGATCTGGTGACTGTGCAGGCCATGGGAGATGTTCAACTTCACTTTCATGTTCATCAAACCAATCTTTCACCAGTCTTGCTGTGTGTATTGGTGCATTGTCATCCTGATACACGGCACCGCCTTCAGGATACAATGTTTGAACCATTGGATGCACATGGTCCTCAAGAATGGTTCGGTAGTCCTTGGCAGTGACGCGCCCATCTAGCACAAGTATTGGGCCAAGGGAATGCCATGATATGGCAGCCCAAACCATGACTGATCCACCCCCATGCTTCACTCTGGGCATGCAACCGTCTGGGTGGTACGCTTCTTTGGAGCTTCTCCACCCTGTAACTCTCCCGGATGTGGGGAAAACAGTAAAGGTGGACTCATCAGAGAACAATACATGTTTCACATTGTCCTCAGCCCAAGATTTGCGCTCCTTGCACCATTGAAACCGACGTTTGGCATTGGCATGAGTGACCAAAGGTTTGGCTATAGCAGCCCGGCCGTGTATATTGACCCTGTGGAGCTCCTGACGGACAGTTCTGGTGGAAACAGGAGAGTTGAGGTGCACATTTAATTCTGCCGTGATTTGGGCAGCCGTGGTTTTATGTTTTTTGGATACAATCCGGGTTAGCACCCAAACATCCCTTTCAGACAGCTTCCTCTTGTGTCCACAGTTAATCCTGTTGGATATGGTTCGTCCTTCTTGGTGGTTTGCTGACATTACCCTGGATACCGTGGCTCTTGATACATCACAAAGACTTGCTGCCTTGGTCACAGATTCGCCAGCAAGACGTGCACCAACAATTTGTCCTCTTTTGAACTCTGGTATGTCACCCATAATGTTGTGTGCATTTCAATATTTTGAGGAAAACTGTGCTCTTACCCTGCTAATTGAACCTTCACACTCTGCTCTTACTGGTGCAATGTGCAATCAATGAAGACTGGCTACCAGGCTGGTCCAATTTAGCCATGAAACCTCCCACACTAAAATGACAGGTGTTTCAGATTCATTGTCCAACCCCTGTACATAAAGTGTTTTCAACACTCATTGTGACCCCTGGAAAAAATGTGGAAAAAGCCTTAAAATAAATGTATTTTGTTTTTAGTTTATAAGTTTTTTAATACTTTAGATTCATAAAAGTGTGAAGGAACCTTTAACTGCTAATCATTGACTTCACATTTCTATGATGTTGAATATGACCTGCATTGATGCAGAGAGGACTGTGCCTATTTGGAGCAGTCATTGGATTAAAATAATTGTAAACCTTGGATGGATTGCTCGACTATCACAGAGCAACACAGAGACAAACAGACAGACACACACACACACACACACACACACACACACACACACACACCCCTAAGGGCAGCCTAGAGTTGGGAGAAAGCCAGATTACTCAGACAGAATCCAGTAATGCACAAAGAAATATGGAAACTCCATACGGAATCCCTGGCTGGGATTCAAACCCAGGACCGTCCTGCTGCATGGAAACAGAGCTAATAACTGTGCAAAGTTTGACATGAATAGACTGTGACAAACATGGCTGAAAGAGGATCAAGTTTATCTTGACACCATGCACCTGAAGGAGGATGGTAAAGGAGGTTAAAAAAACAAACTCCATGTCTTACTGCTATAGAATTGAACAGTCACTGTCTAGAACCGAATATCTATCTATCTATCTATCTATCTATCTATCTATCTATCTATCTATCTATCTATCTATCTATCTATCTATCTATCTCAGAATCAGCTTTATTGCCAAGTTCATACAAACAAGGAATTTGACTCCGGCACACTTTGCTCTCTGGGTTTCTTTTTTTCAAACCATCTCCTCCACATCCCATTCAGGAACAAATTCGACATGTAAAACAACCAACCCCCTACCTTCAGATCCTCTGCCTGCACTAAAGATCTCCGAGGAAGATGTAAATAGGCTCCTTCAGCGGATGAAAACAAAGAAAGCTGGAGGACCTGATAACGTCTCCCCATCATGCCTGAAAGCCTGTGCGAATCAACTCGCCCGATCTTCACCCGGATCTTCAACAAGTCACTTGAGACGTGTGAGGTCCCCTCCTGCTTCAAACAATCCACCATAATCCCGGAGCCCAAAAAAAACACCATTCTAGGATTAAATGACTACAGGCCTGTAGCCCTGACGTCTGTGGTCATGAAATCCTTCGAGCACCTGAAAGACATCACAGGCCCCTTGCTGGACCCCTTGCAGTTTGCTTACTGAGCAAACAGGTCGGCAGATGATGCTGTTAACTTAGGTCTACACTTCATTCTGCAACACCTCGACCGTCCAGGGATGTACGCCGGGATCTTGTTTGTAGACTTCAGCTCGGCCTTCAGCACTATCATACCAGGCATCCTCCACCAGAAGCTCACCCAGCTCAACGTCCCAGCCTCCACCTGTCAGTGGATCAACAGAATAATCAGGGCTTACCTTCCCTCCATCCAGGACCTATAAAGGTCTAGGGTCAGGAAAAGAGCTGCTAATATCTCTGCAGACCCCACACACCCTGCACAAAAACTGTTCAGAGTTTTACCCTCAGGCCGTCGCTACAGAGCACTGTTTACTAAAACCAGCCGCTACAGAGACAGTTTCTTCCCCCAGGCTGTTTCTCTGATTAACATTTAATAGAGTACCAAACAACCTCATACTGAAGTTGCAATTCCACCTTGAATATGTGTATATTGTATATATGTATTTAAGGACATAAAGATATATGCAGAATATTTCTTATAATGCAAAAAACAAAACAAAAAAAGAAACCCAGAGTGTACCGGAGTCAAATTCCTTGTTTGTTGTATGTATGAACTTGGCAATAAAGCTGACTCTGATTCTGAGATAGATAGATAGATAGATCGATAGATAGATCGATAGATAGATAGATAGATAGATAGATAGATAGATAGATAGATAGATAGATAGATAGATAGATAGATAGATAGATAGATAGATAGATAGATAGATAGATAGATAGATAGATAGATAGATAGATAGATAGATGAGGAATAGCAGACAATAAATGTGCTAAAATATGTGTATACAAATAAAACAACCATTTGATTGTTCTATGCCACTTGGTTATTTACTTTTGTGTCCTACCCTCACAAATGTAAACATGTATAGTTAGCAAAGCAGTGGGACTTTAACTCGGACCCATCCGTAATTCTGGCATTAAAACAAACATGATTATATACTGTTACGAACAGTAGAGGATCTGTGATGCAGTGGGCCAGTTTCTCTGACAAAGCCCTTGTGAACCTTGTTCGAGTGCATGGTATTAAGACCTCATTAAAATACCAACACATTTTAAATAAAAATCTGGTGGCCTCTGAATCATTTGGTCCTTCAACAGGATAATGATCCCAAACATGTGGCCAAGTCAAAACAGAATAGGTCCACCAAGCACAAATTCACCTTTATTCCATGGCCAATCTCATAGAAAACTTGATTATCCAAGACCCTCTCTCTGTCTGCTCCAACTAACTGTATTTAAACCAACATTTTCTCCATGAGGATGTTTCCCCCACTGAATAAATGCTCTCAAATTAAAAGTTTGGACTTTCCAAAGTTTTCAAAATTAGATTATGATAAAGATTATTTTTTTCCTCATCTTTATGAGGCACTGCCAGTAATAGTGAGGATTATTAACTGGAGCAGTGACCTCGAATGACTGTGCTCACACTGTATCTCATGCCTGCCTTTTGGCGGGTGGGGAGCTAAATGTCATGTGTGGACTTGAAAATTGACAGGACCAGCTGGGGAATGAAATCCAGTAAGAAAGGATCTGGGACACGCAGATCACAAGTGTCTGTAGTACATAGCTCCGTCACAGCAGCCTCTGCAAATCAGGTTGGTAAGAAAAACTCAGCTGTGGAATCAAATTGCTACAAGCAACCACGCGGTACAGTGAATCTGCTGCTTACTGCATTCAAGAGCCCTGGAAATCAATCAGAGGCAACTGTCTTTAGTAGTCCTCTTAATGCTCCGGGAGTTGGTGATTGAGTTAATTGCATGCTATTATAAGTGACGGAAACATTTTCGCTACGAAGGTGATGGGTGTGAAGCAGTCTCGCAGCGTGTCCAACACAGAGTTGAATGAGGTGAGTGTGGGACAAAGGAAAAAGGGTACAATTAGAGATGAGCAGTCCAGCCTTTCCTGGGCAGCTGAGAGGATCCGCAAACAAACCACTGTACACTTCGGTTTCAGCACACTGAGTTTAGCCATGCGGGGGCTGGATGTAACACCTGCTGAGCTGTGGGAGCTCCGGGACCTTCAAAAGCTCAACTTGTCCATGAACTGTCTATGCTCCTTGCCTCCAGCTCTGGGTGCTCTGGACAATTTAGTGATTCTCAACTTGTGGGGAAACAACCTGTCCAGCCTCCCCACTGAGATTGGTTTGCTAAAGAAACTCCGCGTGCTGTTCGCCTGTCGTAACCGCCTGAGCGAGGTCCCTGAGGAGCTGGGCTCCTGTACACACTTGGAGGTCCTAAGCTTGGCCAACAACCAGATCTCCAGCCTCCCCAGCAGCTTAGCGGCCATGCATCATCTGACCAAACTTAACCTCAGTCATAACCGCATTGTTCACATCCCCACATGCATTTACAGCATGAAAGGGCTGGTCTTCCTGCACTTGGCCTGCAACCGCTTGGAGACCATTGCAGATCAGATTCAGGAACTGGTTAACCTGAAGATCCTGATCGTGGAGGGAAACAGTATACACACACTTCCAAAGACTCTGTGTTTCTTGGAGTCATTAGAGCTCCTCAATGTGGACTTTAACGACCTGCAAAGTGTGCCTGATGAGATGTACCAGTTGAGCAGACTGACGCGGTTGGCATGCCACCCACTGGATAAAGGACTTCATATTATTCACAACCCTCTTCTCAAGCCTATCCATGAGGTGCTGCAAGGTGGACTCAGTGCCCTATATAACTACCTTAAGCCTACATAAAGAATACCAATGTGTGTGTATGTGTGTTGTTTGCTGCTTCTTCTGCATCTTGGTGGCCACGCATCTGATCAATCTCAGCCTCAGCTATTTATGTGTCTACAACATTAAAGGCCTGGTCTTTGCCCACTTGGCTTTTAATCCTTTGGAAACCATTGCTGAGCAGAATCAGGACCTAGTAAATTTGACGATTCTCATCATGGGGGGGAACAGTATACACACATATACAAAGACTCTGTATTTCTTGGAGTCCTTAAGCCTACCTAATGTGGATTTGTAAAGTGTGCCTAATGAAATGTACCAACTGAGCAGACTTATGAAGCCATCTGATGGATATTGGACTTCATATTATTTAAAATAAGTTGTGTTTTTTTAATAAGGGAAATATGGCTGACAACCCAGGGTGGCATGGTCTCTTTGGAGCCATTAGCACCTATATAAATTATGTTTCTAGTCAACGAGAAGCATCACACCCTGGTGTTTTGTACAATTTAAGCACCGCAAGAAAATATGGCTGACAAATTATGCAAAAGTTGGTGTCCAAGCTGGAGCTTTGAAGCAGACCCTAAATAAGGGTGGTATTTCACAATTTTTAGGGCTGCATTTAAAATTCCAAATATTTAAAATGAGAGTTGGCTCATCTATGAAATACTCTTTGGAAAGCACAATACTAATATTGGACATGTCAACATGTTTCTGATAAGCTGCATATGAAAAGGAGATAGGGGTATAGAAAAAGCGGGTCACCCAGGAGGTGATGTCCAAAAGGTGCTGTCCAGGAGTTGCTGCAAAGTAGCTAAGTTCTCTACATTTCCTAAATGAGGAACTATTACTGTGTGCTTGCAAATTTGTGTATATAAAGAATGAAATCATGCTCTAAGTCTTAAATTGCTTAAAATTGGCTGCCCTATCACCATCACTCAGTAATGATATTCGGAAATTTGTTTTGATGGCATTAAAATTTTTCTAACTAGCAAATACAGATTTGTTATTTAATGGGGTCGAGGTAGGTTGCTCAGCTGGTGTTAAAAATTTACAAGTCCACATTTGGAGTCTGATCGCTCATCAGCTGATCCTGGTGTTGCTGTGTGGGTCTAACAGGCATAAGTTTAACTACAGAGCAGTGCTCCTCATTGTATTCAGGTCACAGGGATCAGGTGTGTAAAGTCAGTGGAAAGAACAGCAGAGCAGGGCAGGGGTGGTGGTTTAAGATTTGTCAACAGATTAAAAAGAAACATACACACATACACACACCAGGGAGTTGATTAAATATTGCTCCATTCATCAGATCAAAGCGGCAGCTTCTCAGAGGATGGTCGTGTTGCACCGAGCAGCAACTGAAAACAAAGAAGGCAATGATTTGAACAAAATGTTTACCAAGACACAGCAGAGGTAGAATGAGGTTCATGAACATTAAATTAAACCAAATGCATAAACTTTTTATATATGTTTGTGTTAAACTGTCAGTTTGGACTTAGATATGCAATGCAATAGTTGCGTTAAACATTTTAGAAATACATTTAGTCCTGAATTCAAACTTTATGTTAATTTCTGTTAAGCATGAAGCTGTATTAATAATTTAGGGTTATGCTTTTATTAAAGATGAAATTTGCTGCAACCTATTCTAAAGTTGAATGTCCACTTCCTCATTTTTAAGGTTTAGAAAAATGACCTTTTTCTTCTAACAAAACTCAGCTTATACGCAACTAAAATAGATTCACGTATTCAGATTTTACTACCGATCAAATCAAATTGGCCATTCTGAAATAGCACAACAAAAACAACAGGTGCAGTGTCCATGTTCCAACAACAATGATTTGTTTTATGCTGTATGGCACATCTAATCACAGAGCACATGCAGGAATTTTAAAACAATTCATTCCAATAAATGTTAAAGAAAATTAAACAATATCTAAATTGTAATTTATAGAAGAAAACTACACTGATTTAAAGTAAGGCTCATTCAGAGTTGATGGAGTAGTTTTAGTTTGTTTTTTTTTCCTCTCAGAGCCATCTGAGACCGAAGCTACAAAAAGTTCTGACTGCTCAGTGGTGGTTCTGATATGAAAACCACACTAGGTGAATACTTCACTCTCTATAAATAACATAAATACAATATAAATAGATGGATAGATAAAAATTTTAAAAGAATTCTCATTTTTGGTGTGTTTGCAAATAGAATAATCGTCTGGGTGCTGAGTCGTATGACCTATATCAATCACCATCAGTCAGTTCCAAGCAAAATATGCTATTTTAAATTAGTTTCAATCTATGCTAACTATGTATTAACTTTAAACTGCCTCACTTCTTTCTGATATTTACTCTGGCAGCTTAATTACACTTAATCGATGCCTCTTCACCTTGTCATCAGCCTGCAACCACACATTTCTATGACAATACTAGAAAAAAAGACAGAGAAGGAATTGCTTAAAACATAGCTTTTATTCCACCAATTCCACCAATTTTTTGTTTTCTTTTTTTACTTTTTTTAAATTTAGTTTGAGATTGGAGTTATTAAAGGATGTCAGGCGTCTGCTTTGGAACTGGTTCCGCTCTGATGTGGTTTTAGCTTGAATGTCCAGATAGAACTACTTTCTCACTTTAGCAGACTGGAACACGTCAAACTTAATGTCTGTGGTTCAATTTGGCAAAACTCCTTCAAAATGATGAGTAACGACATTATTTTCTTGTGCCCCAGAGATGATATATGTGTGATATTCTTCCTTTTAAGTGGAAATAAACGTTAGAGGGTCCTAATTTACACCTCACTTGAAATTGCTTTTTTTATTACATTTTACAAAAAAGGTATATTGATATTGTTAATATATAATACATTACTTAAATTCCTCAGTATTGGTAAAATTAATATGAAATATCCATGCATATAAATATTTTAGAAAAAACAAACAGGCTTTCTGTCTTTGGGTGCCACTGCATAGTTTTGTGTTATAGCAGCTATTTGTTGACATATATTAACAAAATGATGTTAATATTAAAGCATACCCTAATATCCTAATAAGAAAAATATCAATCTATGAATTGGTTAAAGATTACTGAATCTCGCTGAAATTAACAAAATCCTGTTCACCAATAACATCTATACTATACATTGTGTGTGTTTTCATTATTATAAATTTCATGAATACTTATTTTTCAGAAATATTTTATGTAAAAATGTCAACATGTGGTAATAAATTGTTTTGGTTTAATTTCATTAATGATTATGAGAATGCAAGTGTGTGATTTTTTTAAAGGTAAAATTATTTCACTACGTATTTCAAAAACATTGCTAAGCAGTTGTTCTGATTTAATGTGTAAAAAAGTGCTCCTATTAGCACTAATCAGGACTACCCCAGCCCTGCCACTTTATCTGTGATTGGCTTAAATAGGCCTATGTTTCTGCAACTAGACCTAGAACTACAAATATATTACTTTCATAACGAGTACATGAGGCAGTCAGATTCCAACTTAAAAGATGCAAATATCATTAAAATGTGCAAAACATATCAGCTTTTGAGATCGCATTTCAAACCAGACTGAGAAACAGCAAAAGGCGACCTCTCTTGGTAAGTTCTTGTTACTGCATCACTGTCTCCCAGAAGCTCTCACACTTTTACGCACATACACTCAGTCCACGCATTCATGATGGATGACGCCCTCCTGAATAAGTCTTTGTCCCAGATAGTGATTATGGGATATGCTGTCAAATAAAGCACATATAGACGTGTTGCATTGGTGGGAGCCAGATGACCTGATTTCAGGTGTTGTGTGGTGCTCTTTAGGGAAGCAGAGTGAGACATAAACATATGTTTCAATAACTTAAAATCTATATAAAAATCACTATGGCTGTACATTCTTCATTTTCATTTATTGATAGGCCAATATTTGTTTATTTTGTGTTAAAGCCCAATGTAAACCACAAATAAAGAAGTTGAAATTATTATAAAATGTTGCATTTGTATTTAAAAAAAGGAAATAGAAAAGTGCAGAAAAAACAAAGTGAAATACAGATGAAAAGTTAATTGATAGCAGAAACAAATTTTAAAATTTGAATAGATTAAAATTCAAAATGAGACAAAATAGGATGACACAAATTCTCAATCTTGTGCCCTGCAGAAGTATTTGTAACCTTTGAAGATTTTCATATCATACCATGTAGTAAATATGTGTAATGGATCAATGCAGAGTCATGCATACTTGTGAAGATGAAGGAAAACAACACATGATTTTCTAGGCTTGTACAGATAAAATCTGAAAAGTGTGGCATGTATGTGTCTTCAACCCCTCTGAGTCAATACTTCATAGACCACCTTTTGCTACAATTGCAACTTTAGAACATCTACCTTCTTGGTTCATTGTTCAACCTCAGTTGGATGGAGAGTGTTTGTAACCATCAATTTTCATGCCTTGCCACGGATTTTCACTTATAGTTATACCTGATGACTTTAATTTCGCCATTCTAATACATGAATTAAATTTCTAAACCATTCCATTGCAGCTCTGGCTGGATGTTTAGAGTTGTTGTCCTGCTGGAAGGTGAACCGACAACCCATAGTCAAATCTTTTGCAGCCTCTAACAGGTTGCAATCACTTTTTTTAGGATTGTCCTGTATTTATATTATACTTCTTCCCATCAGCTCCGATCATCTTTGCTTTCCCTGCCAGAGACAATAATTCCCACAGCATGATGCTGCCACCACAATGTATTGCTGTGAGTTTGGTGTGTTTAGAATGATGGACAGTGTTATTTTTCCACCATATAGGCCAAAACATTCAGTTTTGGTTTCTCCTGACTAGCTCATGTTCTTCTTTATGTTTACTGTGACCCCTACATGCAAACAGGAAACTTATTTCCTCTTGCCACCCTTTCATGAAGGCTAGATTTTTAAACTCACAACTAATAGCGGTCCTGTTGACAGATTATCCCACCTAAGCTGTGCATTCTTTGCAGCTCCACCAGAGTTATTATGGGGCACCTTGGGTGCTTCTCTGCTTAATGCTCTCCTTGTCCGGTCTGTGATTCCAGGTGGACGGCAATGTCTTGTAGGTTTGTAGCTGCGCCAACCTTTTTTATTTTCAGATGATGGATTTAACATTTCAAAGCAAAGCTTTCTATCTGATCTGTCCGCTGTGGTTTTCCTGATGCTGTTTATTCAGAAACTTTTTCTCACAAACCTCTGGGCCCTTCACAGCACAGCTGGATGTATAATTGGGATTAAATTACACACAGGTGGATTCAGTTTACTGAATTTCATTTAGAGGTATCAGAGTAAACGGGGTTGAACATAATTGCACACCGAAGTTTTGAGATATTTATGTTTAGCATATTTGAAAAGGCATTTAGCAGTTTCCTTGACCACCACTGCATGAAATCCCAAGCAGTCAAAGAGTCATAAAAAGTCAGTATTATCATAGATAAAATTAACCTTAAAATTGTGCTAAATTGTGTTTGAATGCTGAATGTTTCCTGAGAAACTATTGCTGTGAATAAGAAATAAAACAGAAATGTTACCTATTTTTTACTAACACATTAACTAATTTACTGTGCTACATGGACATTTCTGCATGTGTTTTTGCTTTTAGCAGCTTTGCTCCTCTTGCTGTTCCTGCTCATCTTCAATCCTAGCTACCACTACATATAATAATTGTCATTTTTAAGATGAACTCCTATTTTAATCCACATCCTGGACCCACTAATGGAAAGTCTATCTCTTTTTTTTCCAAATGAAGCACAAGAAACACCTTAACCACTAGGGCAAGAAAGTTATGTGGTCCTTTACAGTTTACCAGTCTGCCTAAACGCATTGTGGAGAGCTAACTGGGTGGTTAACTGGGATCTGCAATGAGCTTTATCAGATTTACTGAGCCTATGTAATATTTAGGTGCTTCACCAGTTCCATTTGTAGTATGACACAGTTTAATTTCTAAGACACTGGTGCGCACAGACTGGCACTTCAGAGCTGTTTTGCATTCTTAATCCAAAGCCTAGAAAACATTTTACCCTCGGTGGCAGCCAGTGATTTCTTAAAATGAGGGACAGCTAATCAATCTCATTTTAAGCCTCTGACAATCAAGGCAGGGGATAATCACAATGGAATTAAATGGCGAAACCCCTGCTGTAAGGCAGCCACATGAGGAGAGACTTAATAGGTTTTTTCTTTTGAGTGCAGTTAAAGTTCTGTGATTTTTTTAGTCACACTGATTCTCCTCACACAGGGTGAGAGGGTGTCTTATTGACAAAGCATCAGACTCCCAGTTATATCAATTACAACCTATTATTTAGTTAATCATTTTTTTTAATAAACTGATGGAAATGGTCTCTACAGGAAGAAGTAGAAAGGAGAAAAAAAATAATTTGCTGCAGACTAACAGGCTCCTCCATTGCTGGTGGTTACCGCTGCAGTGTGAACCAACCTACATATTTTCACCTTGGCAGACAGCAGTTGCAACAAATGTTAGTTGGCAAAACGTGTTACGCTAAGTTGTCTATTTGTGAGTGAAGCTTTCCAAGACTCCATTTCTGTTCCTCACATTTCAGATGTATGTTCAAGACTTTAGTTACTTTTTCAAGGCACGTCACCCGGTTCTTAATCCAAACTAAAGGACCCACGAAGTCCAAACTCGGAGCAAAAGAGACCACTATCTATTTTATCTTAAAGTGGAACTAAAGCCCAAATTAACCTTTTTTGCAGATATACTGCATGAATTGGGTCTTAAGGATGCAATATTTATATTACTGTACAATTTTTGACATTTTGATGTAAATTTGTTTAATTCTACAATGTTTGTCGTAATGCTGCCCTCTTTGGGTTGAACGGTGGCTACTGCAGCTGAATTTAGCTATTGGTTCAAACGGTACAGCTTGGTACATGTCTACATTATAGCCCCCATGTTCGGGTAAAAACCATCACTCTCAGAAACACACCCCGCAGCGAGTCAGGAGTTAGAATTACGAGCAACAATCATAGTGTTTTATGCTTTATAACTTCGATCATATGCTTTACTTGAGATAATATAAATCTAGATGTAAATGTAAACTTCCTGAAAGTTTGTTACTGCTTTGAACGTTAGCCCATGTTAGCAATGATGCTGCTAACACCAGTTTACCACTCAGAAACTGGACCCATTCTGTCCTCTGCTTCCTCAATAGCGCCGGCTTCGGGCATCGCTGAGTCAGCGCCTTGAGCCAGTGGCTCCAACTGATAAGGCTCAGACCCGCTACATAAAGCCTCCCTTAACCTATGGTGATGGGTGGTGAAAAATTCTCCACCTCCAAAGATCTGTCTGTGGTGAAACTATGAGGAGCGCTCTGCTCAGTCTTGATGTTTCAATATGTCAAATTAAGCTAGCTGCCACTTTCCCTCATTCACCTAACCATACCACCGCTTAACCCCCTCACTCATTCCCACACTTGGCCATGCCCCTCATTGTCCCTTGGCACTGCCCACTTTGGTGGCATTTTTCAAAATTTGTCTGGGGGCGGGGTTATGCTTTTACATGGGGTTTAGTTCCACTTGACAGAGTGTGCCATGGCCTGACATTAGCCCAGATGTGTCAAGGTCACATTTCAGATCCATAGATTAATGTTCTCCTTGTCCTGCGTTGAGTCTGATGTAAATGGTGTAAGATTCTCTTGCAGTATCTTATCCTGAAACTTTAATTTTTCTCTTCTTTCGTACCTCTTCCCAGAAAGGAAGTGAAAAACCTAAAATACTCTATAAAATACCTTTCCCTTGGCTTCTAAAAGTTTATTCTTTTGAGAACTTTTAGGATGTTGATCATCTTTAGTTAAAAAGCTTGAGCAGTCTTGGTGGTAATCACGCTCTCATTGATATATTGTCAGTAGATAAAGATTATGTTTTAATATATTTAATTTTAGATTATCAGTAGTGTGTAGACATAGGTGATTTGTGCTTGACTTCATTCTTGGTTACTGGTATGTGTTAAGTTTGATTTGTTTTTTCATGTTGATTTCTCTCCTTTAATAAATCTTATTTCTGATAAATAAATCTTATTTCTATATATATTTCTATATATATATATATATATAATATATATATATATATATATATATATATATATATTATATATTATATATATATATATATATATATATATACATATATAATGTTATTTTATAAGCATAATTGGTTACTAAATGGAAAAGTAGAAGAATTAAAGCTTCAGATGGAATTCATTTCAACGATAAGTTATGAGAGTGGCTTAAGGTTTGATAACCAATGACACCGGTTGAATTAAGTTGCTGATATTTGCTAAACTGTTAATGATCAAATGGTGATTTCACCTATTTATTATCAACAGTGAGTCAAAGAAACAGGATACAAACAGTAAACATGCCCCTGTCCCCGCTCCCAACTTCAGTGGAATTGGGGTTGTACATTAATGATTATATATATGGTTGGAAAGTGTACACAGTGTCTTGCAAAATATTTATCTTCCTTGGACTTTTCACCTCACCACTACAAACTTCGCTGTCTTGTATTAGATAATTTTGTAAAAGTTTGGCATATCAACCACTGAGTCAGTTCTTTGTAGATCTTTTGGGAAAATGTCTTTATCAGCTTTGCACATCTAAGAAAAGATGGAGTGACAGCATCACTGATTGTCAAATCTTCTCCCAGATCCTGTCATTCTGTGAATGAATATACCTTGAACTAAACCATTCAGCTGTAGCTCCAGCTGTATATTTTGGGTTTCAGCCTTGGTGGCAGGCTAACCTCAGCCACATTCTCAGATTAAACTGAGTGTTAGAGTTTGGCCATTTTAGAATGGGCTATGTGTAGGTGTACTAAGTTAAATAATACACTGATAAAGTGTGTCCATGTAGAGCCCACTGATGGCCATTGTTATACTAAAAACCACAAGGATTGGGGGTACCTCTCTCTGTCAGACTGATTATAACCATTGCCATTGGTGGAAAAGAGAAGGGGTCGCACAGGTAGCAGAAATGGAGGGTGTGTTTGCACCTCAACCATATCTGCTAAACCTGACTCCCCCTTACTCCATCCAAACTGCACTTAAAATGGAAACCTTTGCAAAGCACTGTAATTGCACATATGAAGTTAAAAGCTAAAATGATTATTTTTGTATAACACTAACATCAACAAAATCATCTAAGCAATGAAACAAGACATTGGTGTTAGTGACCAGAAACAGCTCCAGGTTGCACCTTTTGGTGAGTAATAAAAAACAGAGTTGAGACCTGGTGCTGCCGGGTTATATCAGGCAGCCACTGGAGTGACACAGGATTTATTTGTTCAACATGACTTAAAATTGTGTTCATGGTCAACCACTGAAACACAGCATTCAATCTCACACTCACAAACACACTGATGATTCTCTCCCTCTATAAACTGACAACACACACAAACAATGGTGCTATCCAGTCATTCCGACCAATCCCTAAAGTTTACACTCTCACCATCTCCCATGACAGTTTTCCTCGGTCTGGATTTCATGCATTCCTGGAAACAGAACCAATGCAACCAAGACAATACCTACACACCACAGCAAGGCGTTTCTTTGAAATGCCTCAGCCATTGTTTGTGTCCTTATGTTGGAAAACAGTGATGGGAGCCATATATCCTTGACAGGAGGAGGTCATTTTAGGACTAAATGATGACCTATGTCAATCTTCTTGAATTTTAATTAGCCATAAAAACTGCTCGTAGAAGGGGAATTGTCGGGTATGTTTATGCATGCAAACACAATAAGGGAATGTGACATTGTTTGACTTTGTCACTAGTTGCATCTCTCTCCCTTTGCATAGAAAAACATCCTAATGTTATTTGTGCTTTCTGTTTCAAATAAGACTACTATGAAGTTACATAATGTCCATAAGAGCTTTAAAAATATCTGCTATAATGGGGCAACCTTGTTTTTTTTCAGGCCAATTAACCAAGTTCTTTTGAATGTCAGCCTGTGTTTTCTTTAATGGGATCAATGGATGAGTTTGATCAAAAAGGACACTCAAGGTGAACTGGGATTAAAAATCTATCTGCCACACATTAGAAGCAGCTTTTAGTTGACTGCGAGAGGAATATGTCTAGTTGAGCATGAAAAAAAAAATGTTTTATTGCTTGCAAAATGTCTTATCTTTGGATAATGCTCAGAATGGAACAACAATAATAACCAGTGGGCATTATTTATTATTTGTGTTTTACATTCTCATATTGACTCAGTTTAGCTATTTTGCAATTAACAGGAAATCATCTAAATCATAAGTGAAATATGAAGGGAAATATTCTTATTATGCTAAGATTTCATGTACATTTACAAGAAATCCTCTGGTCCTCACAACATCTTGAAATAGGGTTGAATTAAGAAAGATTACAAATAATCCACAGTTTAGTAAGTCTGCTATTAAGCTTTCACAACATAAGCTTACTGTCACACTGTCTTTACATTGTTTTGAGTTCGTATTGCCTCCCTCGTCTTCACAACAATTTTTCAGGTCATTGGAAATAGTGTGCATTTATCATATCATGGCTGTTATAAGACCCCAGTACAGTTTCTCAGTCAAGTTGAGGCCTGGACTTTGATTGCAACACAATGATTCTTTCCTTTTGCAGCCATTCTGTTAAAGATTTGCTGCTGTGTCGAAGATAACTGTCTTGTTGCATGAACCAGTTTCTGCTGTTGGACATCTGCAAGTCGCATTTGACTCTTGTATACTTTGGTGTACAGAGGAATTTATGACTGTGTTGACGACCTCTGGTTGCAAAACAAACCTAAATCACCAACCCTCGTTCACTGGGCTTCATAGCCTTGGATAGAGGTGCACAATTTTAGTTCTAGATGTATCTAGAGAATGTGTTACATTTTTGAATCTGTTCAGTATCGACAGGTGCCTGCTATTACAACCATTGACCTCTTGGGGCTTTCTTAATGAAAGGCAGCTCTTTCTCAATTGTTTCAGGTTTGTCTGTCTTCACTGCCACAGCTGATATGTGTTCTACTTGTCACCAACAGTATAAAGTGTGCCATCACAAACTAGTCAGTTAAGCAAATTTCCTGGTCCAATTTGTGACGCCCCAGAATTCAGTTACAACACAGTTACAAATCATGAGATTCGGCTTCATTTGCACAATTATTGTCAAGATTTCAGTACGATTTACAAAAATCTATTAGACTGCAGGAACGTTAAAGATCAGTTGGGGATCAGTTAACAATATGCCAAATGTATTTAAGAATAAGGTACAATTAAATTTGAATTTGTTATGATTCTTGACAATTTGTGGGATTTTTCAGTAAGTTATAATAAAAAGTGTTTTATTAGGACTAGCAGGAGTGAATATAATTTGAACGATGACGGTTGATATTTAGGAGTTAAAATGTCTAGAAATGCCTATGAATCAATTAGAAGTTGATTAGGACACCTAAGAATGAACTACAAATTTATTAAGAATTAACTGAGATGTTTCGGAGTTCGGCACCAGAACTTGGAACAGCTCAAAACATTTTGCCATGAATTCCAAAGAACTGCAAGAACTGACTAAGAAGAAAATTCTTGATGATTCCTGTCATTCCTAGGCTGTGTGTAACAGGGGCATTAGGAAGCTTAGACACTTGAGTTTTTTCCCTCTTATAGATAAGTTTTTGTGTCTTTTCTAACTAGAGAGGTTGCTTTGTTGGCTATTCTGGCCTTGGAGACCCTGATGATTTTTATTGTAATTTGTTTAGGTATTTTTCTTTAATTAAATACATTTTTTGTGAACAGGAAACAATTAAATAGGTTTCAGTTGGGAATTTGTTTTTTCAATTTTGTGGCACACCATGCAACACACTACACATTCCGTTTTATGTTTTGTAACAGGTGCTAATGACCTATTCATGGAAATCAGATGTGTTCAAACAGGAAAACATCTAAATCTTGCAGGGCACTAGCCCACGAGGACCAGAGGTGCCCAGCCCATGGTCTGAGGGTAGATGGGCACAAAATTGGGTCAAAACATTACTGTACTTGAAACTCAATGTTTGTAAGCTTTTAACAGCTTGACAAAATAAGGTTTGCACATCTATAGAACAGACTTTAATCTGAAAATGATGTTTTTGTACCAGCAGAAAATAATGTGTAAAAAATATTTTGTATTTGCAACATAGTTTTGTGCAATTTCTGGAAATCTGATTGCTGATAAGAAACAGAACTCCCCATGTATAACTCAGCTGGCCTCTGCATGTGCATACTGAGTTACCAGTGCAAAGTTTGGCACAATTTTTATGATTTCTCCAACAGGACTGAACAGGACTGAACAACCTGGCTGATAAGAAGATTTTAGGGACGTTTAGAGTTTCTGCAAAAGTGTAGTTGTATTGGTTTTAACTACCTTGCTAAATTTTTTGGTTAGTTGGTCTATGTTCAAGGTCTGGTTCAAACATATAAGTGAATCCACACATTGCAGCTCTTTCTGGCCAATTTGCGTCCCTCAGTTAAAAGTCTGTCAGACTCCAATAGATGCTACAGGATCCACATCTGAAAATTATCAAGTCGTTCATCTAACATAGGGTTACTACTAAAGCAAGTAATGGAGCCTTGTTGTATTACTCTCACCATATAGTTAGTCCTTATGACCCTCTGTGACATCAGGTGACCTAAATGTTCACTTCATTATGTTAAAAAAATCAGTGTTGTCACCTATTTGAGGTCCCTTCTGGTATGGTCACCTATGTTCTGATCATCAATAGATCCTATGGGGATTCGAAGCAAAGTTCTAATGCGGCGGGCCCACCATGGTTAAGGCTAGGGTGTGAATAAAGTATAGGGTTAGGAATTTACTGGTAATGGTTAAGGTAGGGCTAAGTGTCATGGCTAGGCATAAACTGAGTTACCATAATGAACAGAAGTCAATGCAATGTCTCAATATGGATAGAAATATAAACATTGGTGTGTTTAAAAACAACTGAACATTTGCAAAAGCCTGCATTTAAATTCCTTTTTAATCATATGTATTATTATTATAGTTGTTGAAAAGGTTCAAAATTGTCCACCTCCACAACAAATTTGATGGATCTTGCTGTCACTCTTCTGAGCTCCATCAATTAAAGAAATAATGCAATAAACTTTTAAAACTGTTTTCCTCTTAAAATGCCTAACTAAATGACTAAAGGCCATCAAATGCTCTTTTCCAAATAATAATGTGATTCCTTTGACAATTTTCTAGAAATTATGCCAGGATAATGGAGTGGCATGATGTCTATATATTTTAAAATAGTAATATATTCACTTTAAAATTTAAGCAATGATAATAATAATAATAAAAATATGCTTCCATTAACTTTAACCGTTGCAGATTTTCCTGATCAGCACCAACGGGGAGCCACAGTGGGAAGCAGAGGTGGACACCTCAGCGTGTCCTTCTCCCTCCCAGTCGGTCCTCAGATGCTCCCTCTACCGGCCAGACAGCGCGCAGGCAGACGCTGCTCCACTCGCGGAGCTGAACACCGGACCACTCAATCCAGGCGTAATTCAGGAATCAGGACTCACTCACACCTTCCTCCTCCACACAGTGCAAAGGAGCAGACGTGTCCGCTACAGTCCTCCCCCCTACCCCTCATTCCCTCACCGCAGGACAAAAGACGAAGGACCGGGGAGCCACTTTAGATTTTTACACAGCCTAAAGTACAGTTTTAGTTAGAGAAAGAAGAGTTTCCAGTTAACCCCGCTGCTCGGGGTTAACGCTGCCACGGCGCTGCCGACATGGATAAAGTTATCAGTTGGTTGTTTGCGGCGATGAGCCTCCTGTTGTTCGTCCAAGGGGAAGTTTTTAAAGGTAAGGATGATCACCCTAAGATGCTTGCAATTAGCGATCTGCTTTAACGCCACCGTGGCACGGGTAAGAGATGGACTTCAAATGAGTTTATTCACTTCTCTGATGGATCAGTCATTATGGTGTGGAATCCTGAAAGTAATACATTATTATAGCATTTTGTATTCATACGTGAAGCCGATTTTTTTGTTTCCCCCCTCGCATTTCCAGGGAATGTCACATTTGAACTCCTGCTCTCAGCTGCGCGGAGTTTGTCCTCACCTATGCGGTCCCACGGCGCGCGCAGCGGACAGGTGCGCTCCGCGTGGGAGACTCCGCCGGCGTTTTACCGCCGCTGATTGCGCGATAACAAGTTTACAGAGATTCCCGGGACTGTTTGCGCCTAACTTTATCTTGATCTGTCTAATGTGATTAACCTGAGGGGATTCACACAGCAAACGAGCCGGCGGTGCGCTACTGGTTCAGCTTTAAGCAGGCCCTTTTGTATTTTTTTATGATGCTTTTCGGATATAAACTGTCTCTTTAGAAGTGTATTACACTAAATTTGAAGTACTCATCTTGGGGTTGTACATAAATAAATAAAAAGGGAAATGCAAAACTTACTGACCCATGAACTCTTAATGCAAAACATGTAAACTGGTTTGGTGACTATAATGTCTTATCTGCAAATAAATCCATGATCAGTACATTTGATGATCAGTATTACTCTTGATCTTACAGTGTTTGCATTGCCACTCTATTCTCTTTATTTTTTTCTTAAACTCTTTATTTGGAGGGTTTTTAGTGTAAACGTAACACAAATAAGTTAGATCCAAAGTATTGTGTGTAGAAAGAGTCAATATATTTGACTAGATTGTGATTTAATTTATTTAAATTATCCCCAAAAAATCCTGCCCATTTTAGTTTTAGTGAATAGATTACTCTAAATTTGTGTACAAATGACTAAATGGGGTCATTTCAGCTGCCACCTCTGTCACATAATCTATGAAGGGGAGAAAAAAGGAACATTAACCCATATTATCTAATCAATAAATAGATAAATGACATCCAGACAGAGGCTGATCCGTGCAGTCAGGAGATTTAATTTCAAATACACACAAACACGTGGAGCTGCCTGTTCTTATTTCTGAATGCGTTTCATTGTTTTTTGTTTTTTTTTCTGGGTTGAACTTGTGATTTGTGGTTTGGCTTATTAGAATGATGCTGTGTAGATTCAGCAGACAGGATATGCATTTTGCAAGGAGCCTGTTGGGGGCAGCATGCTACACTCATAATATACCCAGATGATAAAGGCAAACCACTCAGAGAGGCATATTTCAGATAGACTTTGGAAACAGTTCGTGACAGTGTTGTGCTAACTAAAATACTTATAATATTCCCTTATAAATAACCTGTGACACAAGCAACTATAGAGAATTTTAAGGCCAACACAAAGCTTTGATCAACCATTTCCAACACAGCAGGTCAATTTTAGTGACTGAGAACTCTCTTACCCTGAAGCTCAGAGTATTCCCAGTCCATTTTTTTTGTTGGGTTTATCAGTCTTGCCCGCTGGCAGCCTCGGGAACTGGAGATTTATTGGGATCTGGCTGCTCGGCAGTGGCTCCCAGTGGTGCCAAAACCATCGATAAATGTGCTCCTAATTGCACAAGTGTGTATATGTGTGTAAATATGTAAACCAGGATGAAATCGATTCGGACGTATTTCGCTCTCTCCGGGTAGGTGACGGATTAGCCACACATGGATGGAGAGGTGGAGTCTAAGCGTGCAGCAGCCGGGGCATTTGTTATGGAGAGCATGCGATAACAGCTCGAGTGATAATTAGATCACGGAGGTAACCAGAGCTCCTGTGCACAGTATCAGGAGCTTGTGGCTGTGCACGCCTCAAGTCGATCACAGACAACAGTCCTTTTGGAAAAGTCTTTTAATTTACTGGTGAGGAGTGGAACCATGACACTCCATCAGTTTAATCTCCTTTATGTCAGCTTGTTGATGTGTCTGCATTGGGCCAGCATGAGATTTTCAATACGTAAGCTTAAGTAAAAAAACACTGTTTATTTTTATTTACACAAACATTTTAAACTAACATGATCTAATTACTTTTATTTAAAAGAGAAAAGCAACTATTATTTATACTGCTACTAAAAAAATGAACATATTCATTATTACAGCCGTAAATCAATCACTGCTGTACGGTGCATAAACTAACATAAGGCTGTCCCTTCCCCACCAGGTGCTGCGCACTGCTGTTTAGCTGCTGTTTAGAAACACGGCTACTGCATTTTTTCCCCCTCATTTACAAGAAAGACAAATTTTGCTGTTTGAAAAACACAGATGGTCATGATGTAGAAGCTAAAAGAGCTAAACCCATCACTCTTATTAAGACAATTTCTGTTTTAACCTACATTTGATAAGTTGTGCGTGGCATGTCAGTTAAGCAGCAAATGTCAGACTTTACCAGAGCAAATAGCCAACCAAAGCGACCAGCTGATATTTTTTGTTTAACCATGTAACCTTCCAGTAAGGGGTTATCAGCTGAGCTATTGCTACAGAAAACCTTATGTTGTCTTGCCTCAGAGGATAAAATGTGCCCTGTCTGTCTGTGTTTAACAGTCTCTCTCCTCGACGAAGCCACTGAAAGAACTAATGCTGCTACTAACTATACTTACTATGCACTACTGTTTGTTTTATTCCATTGATTGCACTTCTGGGTCAGACATTTGTGTATAGCTGTGTATAGCTGTATAGCGTATAGCTCTTAAAATGAGCAACTGTCACCAATAATTCTTTAATTTTTCTGTAACAGAAAGTACTCATGGACCAGTCCTTCTATTCATTTTTATTTGTCTGTTTTTGTTTTCAAATCCCCACTCGGACGTAGCAGATGGCAGCTCACGCTGGAGCTTTATGTTAATTTGTGTTAAGACAGTCTTTCCTTTCCACCGTTGCCACATGCATTCCTAATATGAGGGGTTTCTGCAAAGTCAGTGGCTTAAAGCAATTGTTATGTATTTATCCTATATGAATAAACTGAGTTGAATTGTGTTATGCTTGTGTTACTCTATATGAAGAGACAAATAGCAGTAAAGGTACAATATTCTGCTCAATAAGTGCCTGAGGAATATAGCCGAATTTACGAAATGTTTATTCTTTATGTCTGTCTATCAAAATAACAAATCACAGATAACATTAGCACAACTGTAATAATCAATATGTTATGTTAGCAGCAGCAGGAGTAATTGCTGTTTTTCTGTTTATAACTTAGTGAATATATTCCATTTGTATTTGAAAGGTTTTAGAAATATGATTATAAAGTAGATTGTGTTATATTGCCTCAAGGTTATAATGCTTTCTACCCTATCAGCCCATGCTTAAACACAAGTTTAACACAAGCTCATATTAGTTGGTTAATAAGTCATGCATTCAGCTTAGGTAGCTAGCCTGCAGCCTGTTGCTCTACAGCCATTCTGCTTGTAGCTTTCCAACTGTAGTTTCAAAACAGCATTAGCTTAATGATTGTGATGGTTGGGTTGGATGGTTGTGTAAAAGCCGCCTTTCAGCCACTTGACCAGCAGTGTGCAGCAGTGGGTTGAGGAAGGATGGTGTTGCATTGTTCTTTGATCCATACAGCCAAGGAAAGCTCTACTTTAGAACTTAGGAAGGGTATGATGGAAATTTTTAACAGTTTGTAAACCTTGACATTGGTAACTGGCACAGGACTAATCGGTATATCTATTCATGGTGGTGTGTGAACTGCTGTTTTCTTTTAAACTCTCCTTGTTGCATTCACATTATGATGCTCAGAAGGTTCAGAGAGAACCTATAAAAAACATCATTATAAATCTCTTATTGTGTATGGCCAGTGCATTTATTTTCTACATCATGAAGGCAGCCTTTTTTTCCAGTAGCCCTGGCCTTTGATATCTATACTCCGTCTTCTGACGGAGCACATTAAATTCCAGGGAGCTGTACACTTTGTTATGTTAACCACCTTCTCCAGCTAGCCATAAAACCTGCCTTGTTTTCTGATAGGGGTGAGCCGTGCGTTGAGAGTAATGTCCATGCTTGGAGAGTAGAAGAGCTGCTGTTTGTCACCGCAGAGTGACTGCTGCTGATAGCGTCCTGGTTGACCGATCCTGATTGTCATCCAAGCTGTGACTAAGGGAGTAAAACAACACTTTGGCTGCTTGAGAAGATAAACAGCGATTCATTTAAATTCTTGCTATAATTTCGGTAGTTTTTCACTTTTGAAATGTTTCATATTTTTTTTATCTTCTCTCTCTCCCCGCTGACTCAGATTTAATAGAGACTTTTTTTCCAAGAGGTGTCCTAAAAGGTGGCAGCTTCCTTTGTGTGAGCCACTGGAGAATGAAATTAAATATGCATGTGAATTTTTTAGTTTTCTTATATGATGGCTTTAACTGGTGTTTGAAGAGAGAGGGGAGGGGGAAAGGAAAAGCTGTGTGGTGATTGATGATAGCACAAAGCAGAAAGTGAGGTGTCTGCGTTCTTCTGTTACTTTGCTTTTCAGACACTTTTATTATAATGATAATGAATGCAGTGGAAACACTTGGATTTACTGAAGCCGTTCAAACACTGTACGCTCATGTGTGTATTTCCAGAAAAAGGTCTGCTAAGTCTGTCAGCTGTCTTAAGACTGATTGTTGCTAGTAGACATGAAGAGGGGGAGCATGCGAGGGTTGTCAATTAAAAGGCAAAACTTTGTTACATTTTTCTTTGGAAGCTTGGACTTTGTCTAAAGTGAGCATCTGGACATTATCTCCTGTATTTTACTGTTTAACACAGATTTTGTGTCAAAACTGTTTTTCTTTCATAGCAAGTGTAAAAACATAATGCAGTGTGAAAAAAACAGCAAAAAACACATATTTTAAATTCTCATTTCATTTATGAAGGGGAAAAACCTATCCAACTTAACCTGGCCCTATGTGAAAAAGTAATTGCTCCCTAAACCTAACAACTAGTTGTGCTACCTGTGGCAGAAGTAACTGCCATCAAGACTTAGTGATAACTGGCAGTGAGTCTTTTACATCGCTGTGGAGGAATTCTGGTCCTCGGTTATTTGCAGAGTTCGGTTAATTTAGCCACATTGGATTTTAATCCAAACTTTGACTAAGCCACTCAAAATCCTCAAAAAATTTTGTTTTTTGAGCCATTCAGAGGTGCACTTGCTGGTTTTCTTTGCATCATTGTCCTGCATCAAAACCAAAATGCAATTGAGCTTGATGTTACAATCTGTGCCTTGGATATTCTCTTTCAGGATTTTCTGCCAGAGAGCTGAATTTATGATTCAATCAATTATGGAAACCATCACACGACAACCATATATATAATGTTCTTTTTCTGAAGTGCTGTGTTAGTTTAACATCAGAGGGAACAGGACACTAAGCTTTAAAAAGTTTCACTTTTGTCTCACCAGTTCCCAGAGTATTTCCAAAAAGGTTTGGAGAGCATCAATGTGTTTTTTTTTGCCAATGTGAAATGGGCATTTGTGTTCCTTTTGGTTAGCATTAGTTGCCTTTGAGAGTCTCCCATGGATGTTGTTTTTGCCCACCCTCTTTCTTATTGTTGAAACATGAACACTAATATGAGCTGAGTCAAGTGAGACCTGCAGTGCTATAGATTTTGTTCTGGCCTCCTGGATGAGTTGTTGAAGCACTCTTGGAGTAATGTTGTTAGGCCAGCCACTCCTGGAAAGGTTCACCACTGTTTCATTTTTTTCCATTTCTGGATAATGACTCTCACTGTGGTTAACTGGAGTCCCAAAGCCTTAGAAATTGTTTTCCAGACTGATATATGTCATTGACAGGCATTAATCAGGCTTGGGTGTGGCTAGTGAATCTAAACAAACATGTGGTCAATCTCAGTTGATTCATGATTTAACAAGTGGAAATTTATTTTTCCACATAAGGCTAGGCTGGTTTGGATGTTTTTTTTTCTCAATAAATTAAATCTTTATTTGAGAACTGTGTTTTTTATTTATTCACATAATCTTTGTGTGATCTGTCTCATTTAAATGTGAAAATAGCAAGAACCAAAAAAATTTGTAAGGGGCATATACTTTTTAACAGCACTGCTAAAAGTAATTTGTTAGCACTGGACATGTTTTCATTACAAATTTCATCAAGAGCTGTATTACAAAACAACAGCCACTGACATCAGCTGCAAAGTCATGGTCTCAAAATTGAAGATCAGCTTTGTGTTTTCTCATCTTAGATCCAAACTAGGAGTCTGGGTCATAAATCACACACAGGATTGTTATATTATAATTCACTGTTTAATCAGCAAAACAAAGTATGTCATTTTGAAGAAAGGGCTCACAATTTGACACATTATCCTGCCGAGATAAAATGGAAAAAGGCGACCTCTGTTCTCTGGAAGTTGCCACAAGGGATTCTAGAAAATGCAGGAAATCACTAACAAAAGGTAGAGAGGTCGTCGAAAAGAGTAAACAACCCTCCATCACGTTGCAACGCTGGAGTTGAATATAACATTGCAGACCGATGAAGCTCAGCAGTGAACGAGTTACGAAAGACGTATTTAAAAAATCTTTTCTCAGCAGGTTGGGACCTTTAGCAGTGTTCAGATCAAGGCTGAATTTCATTTCCAGGTTTTACACCTAAGCCTTGAGTTGAAGTCACAAGGGTTAGTGGGTAAATTGAGATATGCACCAATCAATCAGCCTGAGATTAGAATTAGTCATTTTACCTTTGTTAAATGCATCGTAATTCCTCCATATTTGGTTCAAAAATGCATCAATCAATAGCATATACTTTAACTTTTATTTATTAAAAATAATCAGATAACGTTTAGGGAGATATGCTTTGAATAATAAATAGTGTAAATTTGGTTATTCCTTAATTTCTAATTAATTCAAAACTGCTTTTATAGTCATAAAAAATTGGAATCGTTCAAAATCTGAATTAATTCCATATCAGGAATGAAAATATCCAGTTGCATCCTTTCTCTAAACAAAACATTTTTAGAAAGTTTTAAAAGTAAGGTTTATGGGTTGCTGAAAGTGTGCCCTCCCTAGTGATGTGAAATAAAAGAAAAATCTTTGTGTTGCTGGCTCTAAGTTATTCAAGCACATTTGAGTTAATTATAAGCTAAAATCTAGGCTTTCGCCTAATACTGCGAAGGTATAAACATTTTTATACACACAATCCACTTGAGAAGTAAAGATGATAGTTCAGTTTAATTCAGTTTGTTTATTCTGTATTGAGCCAACTTAGAACAAATATCATCTCAAGGTATGTTAAAAGAAAAACAGGTCCAGTTTTTGTCCTGTTATAGAGAAATACACAAGCTGGGGGGTGCTGCACAGTGGCACAGTTGGTAGCACTGTTGCCTTGCAGCAAGAAGGTCCTGGGTTCGACTCCTGGCCGGGGGTCTTTCTGCATGGAGTTTGCATGTTCTGCCCGTGCATGCGTGGGTTCTCATCGGGTACTCCGGCTTCAGTTCAAAGACATCCCTGTTAGGTTAATTGGTCCTTCTAAATTGCCCTTAGGTGTGTGCATGGTTGTTTGTGTGTTGCCCTGTGATGGACTGGCGACCTGTCCAGGATGTATGCCGCCTCCCGCCCATTGACTGCTGGAGATAGGCACCAGCTTCCCCGCAACCCACTATGGAAGAAGCAGTATAGAAAATGACTGACTGACTGATGACTGTTTCATAATACTCTAATTATCAACAGATAGTTGAACAGCAGGTGCCTGGTACATCTTTCTGATTTGGGAGAAGGTTCACCTTTACATTCAGTAAGTTAAGCACGTGATCATTTGGTCCGATAACTAACTTGTCTGGTCTGAAACATTCCACCTTTACCACAAAAGCCTCAGTAGGAGCTTTCACTTTGTATTTAAGGTCATTGTCCTGAAGTTAGGTCCCAAAATTAAGCCACTAAAAGGCTGTGATTTCCATACTGTTCATTTAAAATAAATATACATTGCGTTTCACAAGCATTCATTAAACTTGAACTTCTTTCAACTTCTGTCACATAACAACCACAAACTTTAAGGCATTTTATTGGGATTTTATATGACAGACCAACACAAAGTAGCACATAATTGTGAAGTGGAAGAAAAATGATATATTACCTTCAGAGTTCAAAACTTTATAGAAGCACCTTTTGCCGCCTTTCCAGCTGCAAGTATTTCGGTGTATGTTTCCAACAATATAGAGACACAAAACGTTTTGGGCTGTGAAGTTATTTAAATTGATTGCCCATCTTTGATTTTAGATTGAAATGATCACAAAAACAATGTAATTGTCAAAAAAAAAAAAAATTAAGATTTATATTTTTTGTTCAGCAAATGGTCTTATGTTGAAATAAAACCACAATCTCAAGTCTTTTACAGCCTCTAATATGTTTTTATCATAACTGCTCTGTATTGAGCTCCATCCATCTTCCCATCAACTCTAACCTGCTTCCCTCTCTCCTCTGAAGAAAAGCACCCCCACAGCATGATGCTGCCACCACCATGTGCCAAAAAGTTCAGTTTTGGTCTCACGTGACCAGGGCTCCTTCTTCCACTTGTTTGCTGTGTTTCCTATATTGTGTGAGGTAAAATTTAAGCAGAACACCTTATAGCTTTGTTTTAATAATAGCAAAGCATGTGAAAGTAGAGTCAGTTAGACAACAAACATGCAACTGCAATGCAAGTATAAAAGTCTGCTTTTTATGAGTACTTTCAAATGAGGTGTTGGAAAAGTCAACCAGTGCGGTTCACATCTTCATATCCCCTGTGGGCCTCTCGACGTTCAATCATTAGCTGTTGATTTGCAAGCGGATTTTATTTACATTCTTGAGAGGCATTAATAGTTTGAAGTTCACTATTGAGGCGGCTGTTGTGGCAGCATTATCTACAGTGGAATGATAATATGTGAAGGATTCCGGACAAACAGAGGATGCACTAATTATACACAGCCCCCTTTTCTTCAGATGAGAAGGATAAAAGCTAATGAATGGCACGCAGGCCAACATGGGGGATGGCTAATGAAGAGAGAGTGAGAGACAGAGCGGGAAGTGTTTGTGTGCGTTAAGCATGCTCAAACAATCCTATGATCGCATCACCGTGTCTGGGAAAAACAACAACTTTAATATGCAGCAGATCATGTTTACAGAGGCCTGTGATCGTTGGGCGGTGGCTCGGAGAATCAAGACACTCTGGAAGATTTCACTAATTAATGCTCCAAGGGACTCGATTGTTATTAATGGTGACGAGATGGAGGAAGGGAACGAGGGAGGAGCAGGCGAAGCTGTTTAACTCAGAACATCACCGTCTTCTACTTAATTGATCGTTGAACCTCTACTCTGCAGACGTTATGCTCCAGTTCACCTGTTTTTAAGAAAATAAAGTTGTGAGAGTCATATCTGCCTCGGAGAGAAATAACTGGCAGGTGCTCTGGAGAGTTAACACTCAGATTGAATTGACCCCAACCCTGGCAGATTCATCCCCCCATCTTCAAACCGTGCTCTTCAATCAGCTGCATCTATGCAGCATTGTTAGCCCATAACCCAGGGGTTTTTTATTGGAATTGATTTTGATTGAACACACTTTGATATTTGATTCAGGTAAATGAATAGAGTTGACCTGAATCGTAAAGCTTAATTTCATGTCCTGCAACTGTTTATAACACTGTGTAGAATCCAGAAAATCACTGCAGTATTCTGACAATGTGAAGTAGGCCAAAAGATCTTAAAAAGTTGCCCATCATGCCACGATCTAAAGAGATTCCAGAACAGATGAGAAACAGAGTTACTGATATCTGTCAGTTTGGAATGAGTCACAAAGCCATTTGTGATGATATAGGACTCCAGCAAACCATAGTCAGAACCATTATCCACAAATGGCGAAAACATGAAAGAGTGATGAACCTTCCCAGGAGGGGCTGGACCAACCAGAAGTACTCCCAAGAGCGCAGCAGCAACTCATGCAGGAGGTCAAAAAAGAACACAGAACAACATCTAAAGCAGTTCAGTGTTCATGATTCAACGATATGAAAGAGACTGGGCAAAAATGACATCTATGGAAAACTTCCAAAGCGAAAACCACTGCTGACCAAAAAGAACTCAAAGGCACGTCTCATATTTGGCAAAAACTTTTTGATGATCTGACTTATGGTAAATTATTCTGTGGACTGATGAGAAAAAGCAAACCCTTTTGGAAGTTGTGCTTTATGTTACATCTAGCTTAAAACTAACCCAACATTTTAGAAAAAGAGCATCATATCTGCATTTAAAAACAGTGGTTGTAGTATGATGGTCTGGGGTTATGCTTCTTCAATATCTGTAATAAGTCCTGTAATTGAGGAATAAACTCTGCTCTCTTCTAAACAATCCTTAGGGAGAATGTCCAACCAATGGTTCATCACCTTCTGCTCTTGTGTTGTGCAGTGGGACAATGATCTGAATCACACCAGCAAGTCATCATTTGATTAGGTTAAAAAAAAAGATGAAACAAAGATGTGGGAGTGGCTTAATCCAAGCCAGGTCCTAAATTTGAGAGGCCATTAATGCTCGAAAACCCCTATACCCTTTAATATATCTGAATTGAAACAATTCTGCAAGATTTAACCACAGCAATGTAAAAGCATTTCTGGCAATGGTAGCACACACCAGTTGTGAGATTTAGGGGACTAGGTTTAGGGGACTAGGGGATTATTTTTTCACATAAATGCTTACCTTGGTTTGGATAGCTTTTTTTACCCTATCGATCAAATCATTATCTGAAAAGTTTCTGGTTTTGTGTTTACTTAGGTTATCTTTGTCTGATATTACAATTTATTTGATGATATGAAACATCTGAATATCACAAAATGTAAAAAATAACTTTTTTCATAGCACTGTATTACTCTAAAAAAAAAACTCAAGCTCTCTCCTTTATGGGACAAGATCTTTAGCCAACTTGTAAAAGTGACAGTGTTTTATTTTAGAAAAAAGCTGTCTGCGTAGGCTGATGCTGCTGGTAGTGTAGGTGGTGGCAGTAGGAAGAGGAAGAGGAGGATAGTACGGAGTGTGTGTAGGGGGTGTAGGGGTGGTGCTGCTACTACTGTTTCACCTTGTCTCCTGTTATTTATTAAGTTTCTGTCAAGGCTCAGACAGGTGTACATCCCTCCTCCTCCTCTTCCTCTTCCTATCCGGGCCTTATGAGTATTACCAGGGGCAAAATTCTCCATTACTGTCAGTGTGAATCTGTTGCCGTCACATTAGCGCACGTCATGCAAGCATTAATGCATTAGGCCTTGTTTGAGTGCCAGTTATTTGCATTGGCTTTTACACTGTCTATTTGCCCTTGTGCTAAAAGCAGCCTCAGCCGAACCTATTGACCATTTAACAGTTCGATAATGAAGCGATCCCTGAGGATGATTTAGGCCCCAGTGGTCCTGCTTAACATGGGTTATTAGTAAGAGAAAACATTAAGCCTCGGGGTTGTTTTCATGCCGTTTCTAAAGGAACACAAAGCAAATCTGTCTCTTATTTCCCTGCTGGTCTGTATGTTTTTGAATGCAGAAGCATCCGTCTGGCGTATGATCGCAGCACTAACCGTTGTGCACACTATTATCCACCCTTATCCTCTAGTTCTTCCTCCCAAAGCACAATGTACCTGATTATGCTCCTATCGGTCACACTCCAGTGCCTGTTTGGAGGCTGTTATCTGTTTGCGGTGGAGACTCCTCAGGGAGGCATACAGCCGATAAGAGACTGTTGTTCTGTAAACAGCCCTCTGACCTCCTCTGGCTGGGTCTGGCTCCTTTTCAAATGGATGTCTTTTGTATTGGCCCCCGAGCTCAAACCACCTCCTGACTGATTCCCTGCAGGAGGGAAGGGCCTTAATAACGTTATTGTACACTCCACACCATGCAGGGTGGTCACTATACAGCTGTTTGAGCCAGGAGGCAGGGAAAAAATATTCACAAAATGATGACTGCCCACCTCACCTGCTTATGCTCTGTGCATGTAAACAAACATATCCTTCTAAGAGGATTCAAACCCCTTGAACCTTTCCACGTGTAGTCACGTTACAACCGCAAAGTTCAGCATTGATTTTTTTTGGGGGGGTAAATTACAAAGTAATTTGACTTCATTTAAGTTAATAGACACAGCCATGTCACAGCAAACATTTGGAAGAAGATTTGTGGCCAAAATTTATGGAAGAAGATTTGTGGCCAAAAACAAACTCTTCACATCACATGATGAAACATGATGGTGGCAGCATCATCATGTAGGGATGCATTTAATTAGCAGGGTGAGGGAAGCTGGTCAGAATCAACTGGAATGTGAATAAATACAGGGAAATCCTGGAAGAAAGCTTGTTAGAAGCTTCAGATGTGGCAAAAAGATTTACCTTTAACAGGACAACAATCATAAACATTTGGAGCTACAATGGAATGGTTTGAATGAGAGCATATGAATAATATTCCTGAGGACCTAATCAAAGTCGGGACCTAAATCCAGCTATGAATCTGTAAGGCTTTAAAATTGTTGTTCACAGATGCATTTAATCCAATATGACTGACCTTGAGCAATTTTGCACAGACTGCAAAAATATTATTACAGGATTTTTTTACATAAAATTATAGAAAATTATGTATCACATTCTTTCCACTTCACATTCCCAATAAAATACTTTAAAGGGACCTAAATCCAAGTAATAAAGTGATCAAATGATAAAATGTTCGAAGGGGTCTGAATACTCTTTGTGAGCCACTGTAATTATCCGCTGATTAAAGATTGTCCTCTATGATCACAATATTGTTTTGTTTTTAAATGAAAGACTGAACCTTTAAACAAAAAATATATTGTCACTTGTGCAGTCTGTTGACTCACTGTTCTGACCCAAGTCAAGTGCATTAATAGCTCACTTGAGGACAGCTTGGCTTACTGCAGGATCGCGCCCTCTCTGAGACGTCCAGCACAACTGGTGTCAGATCACTTTCCATTCCTTTTTATGATTTTCAAAGTGCTTGAGAAAATAATGCTTTATAAACCAGTAGCCATGTGGCTGTGCAACAGCAAACCGACGCGCTTGGTCTTTTCAGCTTGACACACATTTTCCTCAAATCTGCCACTGAGACACACAGCTGTGGGGCTTGTTTTAAAGACAGAGCAAACGCAAAACAATAACTCGAAAAGATGATGCGTGGCTTGAAGCTACACTCCCACCCTGTAATCAGAGATTTCCACGCTAAAGAAATTACAGGGCGCAGGAGTCATTAGAAATCTGTGTGAAGCTTTGAACTGCAAACGGAAACGAAGCTGAAAACACATGTTTTTGGAATAATGCACATCTGAATAAACAAACTGGTTTAAAATCTGACAAGTTGATTGTAATGATAGCATGCCGACAGCCAGGAGGATAGATTCAGTTGAATGGGATTTCAGAGACTTGCTGATATTAGAACATCAATATAAGGAGTAATTAAAGTAGAAAGCTTCAAGCTTCAGTTGGTTATTCAGCAGTATTATCATCAATTTAGTTGCCTTAGTGTCGCGTATCATGGTGAGTGGCCCAAGTTCAGGGCACAGTGTGTTTAGAAATTAGTTTAAAAGGAATAACATTAAAGCAAACCAATCCTTCTTCATTTTTAAGGAGCATCATTCCCCATTCATGAAGCCTTGGTCTGACAAAAGTGCAAACATGTTTTTTTCCTTTTATATTAAGTCTTCAAACAAATCTCACATCTAACTGAGGTTTTCCACTTTGCAATTCCCTCATTTCTAAGTGGAACACCATTCATCATAGAATCCCAGCTGGGGGAAGCCAGTAGAGGTTTCACATTATGAATACAGTGTTTTGTTTCACTGCGTGAGAGCGAATACTTTAGTCCCTGTACTTGCTTCGTACTTAAAAAAAGCAAGAAATTTGAAAGTATTGAATTCTGTGTATTTTTCTTGCTGGTAAAATGTCACCTCTCCAGTTCAGAGTGGAAACCTGCCAGCCTCTCCTTATCTTCTCTCAGTATAAACTTTAATCTTGTGTCATGTTCAACTACAACTTGGAAATGGGAAATCTAAACTTTTTGTTTTCTGCAGTAATATTAACTGCAAATAATCATTTTATTTTGAAACAAAATAGACATACATGTATCCTTTATTGTCACTCATTGGGGAATTTCGGGTGTTCCAGCACCAAAGTGACAGGCAAATTGAAGCATGCAGATTCACACCAAGGAAAAAAATCTAAAAACCGAAAGTAAGAATTAGAGACTGTACAGTGAGGGCAAATTTGAAGCATAAGAAAAAATTATTGTGCAATTATGAAAAATAGTATATTCAGATTCAAAGAAATGTGCAACTGAGTAGGATTATTTTAAAATATGTACAACATGTGCATAAATATATGTCCATAAAAAACAACAGCCTATTTACAAGAAATGGAAAACTGTGCAAATAACTGTACAAATTAAAGGGATATCCCAGAGTTATTAAACTCTGGTTCTGTTGAAATGTAGAAAGCAGTTCATGTTACCTGTGCAAAGACGCATGGCCGTTTGTTGTTGACGCAATGTTAAATCTAGAACGCCTTCTACCTATCTTTCCATGTAATCAACCATCAGCTTCTCTGTAAATAACCACCTAATGCAAAAGTTCCTGACATAGTGTTTGCAATAACACTTTTAGAAGTCTGCTTTATTCTTGGCCCCTCTCTATTAACCATTAGCTTAGACTTCAGGACCAGCTAATCTGGTTTTATACTAAGTAATTTCTCTATAAAAGTTATTAATTGCAGGTAAGATTTTAATAATTTAAAAATTCTGAACTATCTCTTTTAAATTACATAAACAAATAAGCTGTTTTGACTGCAAACTTTTTCAGGCAGTTCAAGTGCTGTGTCTTTTGTTGGATGGAACAATTTATTTTAGTAAGCAATAGAAAATGTAAGATATGATATGGAGTTTAAACGAATATTCAACATGGAAGACTCACCACCCGCCTCGTCCAATCACTCCTCACTGGCTGCTCCAATCATCGGCAGGTCAGCACTCCTCTTCGGCCAATCATCTACCAGGGCATCACTTTTAAAGACCTTCTGCATGGAAGACACCGCTCTTCTGCTGAGCTTCAACCCTCCTCCACCCCTTCTCCACCATAGGCTCCCAACTCCTTCCATTCCAAGGCCTACGCCACCACCAAGATCGGATCCCAGGGGGGAAGACGTACCTAATCATAATCATAAGATGTTTATTCAAACTCATTTCATCCTAAGCGCCAAAGAAATAATCTTTCATTAATAAACTATTTAACAGTCTTCTCGTTGTTCTCCGTTATGTGAGTCTTTCCAGGCTGAAATAAATAATAAAGCAATTTTTGGCCTGTTTGGCCTGTTGTTACAATAATGTAAAATTTTTTGGCTGCACCCAGTCTTTTTCCAGCATCACAATGTTCCCACCATTATCCTTGACCTTTAACATCTCAGTAACAAAAATTCCATATCTGGTGTGGGCATCAAGGACAACAAAGTCCTTCAAACTGGCAAAGTATGTTATCTGCATGCAGATTGTAAATGCATGAAACATGAAATATAACCAAATATTGCAACCAAGGAGTTCTGTTTGAATTCCGATTCGATATACCATGCACCCCAATGTCTTTAGTCTCTTTGAAACAATGTGACATTCTGGTGGAACCAGTAAGAAACTGACGCGTCGAGGGGTGTTGAAGTCAATCTGCTGCAGAAAGAATAAGCAGAGTAGCGCTACATGTCCACATTGGTCCACTATAAGGTACAATGAAAGGGGTTCTATATTATAAGGAGCACATATGTACAAAACATGGCTTAAGTGGTTGAATTGTGAAAGACTGAGGAATCCATCTTTGCAAACATATTACAAAACGTTTCGTGAACATTCACAGTAAATTAGCATGGGCCCACTTCCATGTATTTTATATCATTAGTAGCACTGTCAGTAAAAATTTTGAAGAAGAAACAACTTTATTTTATTTTGGGGTTTTAATTAATAAAAACTGACACAAATGTTATAGGGGACATATGCAAAATCCATTTTTCTAGCCCTTAAATAAATTGTTGAGTACTTGAAGTCTGTAGGAGTGCAGAAAGGTCTAATTTAGTCTCTTCTGGTATATATGTAGATATCTTTATATTCTGTTTGGGTCATATTTTTCAGTCTATTCTCTATTATGTTTTTGAACTGTTACGTCACAGTATTTGCTGTGGAACAGCTAAACAAAGTCATGGACTTTCAGCTGATCAATTCACGTATCCGCCATTTTTATTTCTAACTGCGATTTTGTAGTCCAAGCTCAAGTAGGCTGAAGCTGCAGGTGGATAAGTCTAAATGTTCAGTGCACCATCCCCCAGCATCAGAACCTCTTCCAAGGGCCTGGTTTAATTTTATTTTTCATGGAAACGTACCCACAACAATGGGGAAATTCCTCATCATCTGCGTGAAGCACTTCAAGGACGAGTTCTTCAGAAACCTCCGCCAGTATCAAGAAAGACTTCACCTGAGTAAGGGGTCAGTTCCTTCTTTCTATGGAAACGATGGCAGCAAAGTGGTAAGCTGCAAATAACGCTAAAATTAACTTTAATTTAGACATTCATTTATTGCGTGTTGATATGATTTCCTGGCCATTGTGTTGACAGCAGCAGCGTACCTGCTGCTTATGTTAGTGCTGTGTGCTGCTTTGAGCTCCTTGAGTACCGAACTGTACTGAGTGTTTTGAATAGTATTATTACATTAACAGTTTTGCATTGTTTTTGTTGTTTTTGTCTTGTTACTGCGCTGCTACATTATTATATCTCTGTTATCAAACTACAAAAATGGCTGAGCAGGTTAAAGTGGAGCGCTCTTTGACCTGGCGGGAGGGGGGAGTGTGAAGTGTCTCAGTAGCATTTAAAGAGACCGCACCATAACGAGTTGCACTCAGACGCACCTCAGAACAGGTAAAACAGGAGCCTGTGGAGCTGCAATAACAAGAGGTTCAGACCAAAGTGTTGCAGTTCCACTTTATATAGACCACAACTGAATGATTTAAGGGTGAAAAGGAAGGATTTAAAAGCATGATATGACCACTTTAAAGTTGGGCTAATTTCAAACTTCACATTGGCTGAGATGGCTTCCAGTGCTTATTATTCCTAAGGGTTTTTTGAAATTTCAGCTTTTTTTAAACAATGACTCTCGTAAATATTTTATTTAAATTCATTCACAACATTTAAATGCTGGTCCCGCATTTCTAACATCAGCATTAATTCTTGCAATCTGTTAAAAACGAAATGCACCAGATGCTACATTTAGTCCACTGAAGCCATTGTTAGCTTAATGACTAAATAAACACCTTCCCAAAGACTTTATAAATTACTAACTGCATTAGCTTGGAAATATACCCATCCAACTTTACACAGAACATTGTGTGCTTGGGTGCTCAATGACACAGCACACTGAGTTGTGCATTTCGAGAACTTTAAGAGCTAAGTTTTGTGACTGTATGTACATGAGCAAATTTAAATGTTGATTTTAGTGAATTTTCCATGCAATGCTTGTTTTTCCTCCAATGAGGAGTCATCTCTTGCCCAGCTTCGGTTTTGCAGCAGCATCAAACAGTGTCCTGGTAAGGCAGTCTAGGTTCGGAAAATGAATAATTCACTCCCATGAGCCCAGACATCTTGGCGTGAGACTAATATTCAGCAGCACCTGTGTATCTGAAACTCTTCCCCCTCATTCAACTCATCGATTTCCTTTGGGGAAAACCTCACCCGAGTATCAGTTCAGCTCTGCTTTCTGTAAACTGTCAGGGTAACACTGCTGTGGCTGGAAATGTTCAGAGAGCATACATATCAGTAAACTGTTGTGTGACTTGACTTGGAAACACTGAGAATATAATGAGGACAGGGAGTCAGACCTCAATCATTATTTGGCTCTGGAAGATATGTTTCCCCAACTTTTGATTTAATTACCATTCTCAGAACGCTAAATCATCCCAAGATCCATTTAAGTAGCTGTTCTGAATCTAATTCAAAGCAGTGCAATCTTAGTTTTTCCCATAGTTTTTTCCAAGTGCTAATATTGATCTTATCTGACTGAGATTTTCTTCTTCAAATGTGCAACAATTATTTTATTAGTATTATTTTATCTCAGTGGGAAGAGTAGTCGTCTTGCAATCCAAACGTTGTGGGTTTAATTCCAGCCTCCTCCTGTCACATGTTGATGTGCCCTTGGACATAGGCTCCCCAAGTTGCCTACTGATCTATGTGAGTGCTTTTGTGAGTGCGATAGGGTGAATGTGGCTGTAGTGTAAAGCACTTTGTGTGATCAGTATGACTAGAAATCCACTATCTAAATTCCGTTTATTTACATTATGACCACCTCCTTAGCTTTAAGTTCATGGTTAAGCTGGCTTACTATCAGCTGTGACCAATCAAGGCATGAACAATAGCTGTCTTTAGGGCCACCCGGATGTCTTGGACTGAAACGTTACCAGTTGATAATTTGGGCGATTTGGGCTGTGGGGTGCTACCTCTGTGGAGTTCCCTTGCTTCCCATAGACACAAAACAATTAAATTTTTCTATCAACGATTTGCATAGAAATCTGAAGACTCGGTTTGAAACTTTTCTAAATCTTTTGGTATTTAAAATGTTTTGTATATACTTTAATAGTCCTAAAATTATATGGTGTCCTGACAGTGTCATTCAATTCTATATTGCCACTCTATCATCAGTTACCGTTTTTATGTTTGTTGTTTCATTGTAAAATTGTAAAAAAAAAGTATAACTATAACTATTTTTCATTCTCACTGCATGTTTGAATTAAGAAGTAGGAATACTTTTAATTTTGAAAAATAAACAGAAAGGTCCCTTGAAGTCAAAAGTACAAGAGGGAAAGGCTGAGGTTTTTTTTACAAACCACAAAAAGGCAATATGGCTGCCATGTTTTTTATTTAGTAACAGATGCAGCAATAAACATGTGCCATTCTGGCAGGATGTCATTAAACCATTCATGCACATAAATGGATTTACAACCTTATTTAGCGAACATGTTCCTTTAGTGCTGGACTATAATTCTGAGACAAACTGCGATTAGCCATTATTGGTCATTAAGTACAACACATGAAGATTCCTATTGGATTTCAGACTTGTATCTGAACCATAGTTAAGTTGGGTTTGATGGTTTTCCAGATCCAAGTTTGACTTTAGATGTAAATATTAGCTCTAAATTACAACTAATTTGTTTATATTTACAATGTAAACAGTTAATACCAAAATGTCTTCTGATTGCAACTGAAGCCAGCCCAAATCAAAATTAATTAATCATTTCAGCTCTGCCGAAATACAAAGTTTTGAAGACAGAAGAACTTTTTAAAACGACAGTCCTGACCTTCTGATGGAGCAACTGGCAGCTTGAATAATGCTGTTGGAAGGTGAGTTGTCTGACTGCTCTGAAAAATTACAAGAGGCCAAAACAAAATGAGAAGTGTCCTTTACATTACTCTTCAGTCCTCATAGCGTCATGTCTAATCCCTTAGAGTTAAATTTAACGGTTGTAATATGAAGGCTTTACTGCTATTTGTGACAAATGCTTTGAATTTCTCAGTATTTCTACATTTCATCATTGCGTTTTGATTTATATTATCATCTGACACACTGTTTGCATCCAAGCAAGCACGTGTAAAGGCATGTGCACACAAACACAAAAAGTGTGTTATTGTCCGACATGCACTTGGAGGTTTTGGTGACTTGTGTTTTCCACCCTGTCTCAATGTGTTAGCGTAAGACCCATCTTGGTCTTATTATCAGGGACGTTACAGAAGGCAGTAGGCTGCAGCACCGACGCCTTAATAAAACCAAGGTCTTGGATAATTGGTGACACCGTGGAGTGAAGGAACAGCAGAGGCAGGAACCAGACTGGCAGCACAAAAAGCACAGGACAGTGGGTGTGGGGTCCCACTGTCGAATTAAGCTTGTCATGTTCATTTGTAGGACACATACAGGGAGAGAACACCTACATTCTTCTTATCAAAATTCTGCAAATGGAAGCCCCACTTCCCGAGCAAAGATAGCCCTGGTAACCTGGTAACCACATTTTCTATGCAGCAGAGTTTTCCTTTTCAATCTTCTCCCTTTCATTGTACCTTGTCAAGTCCATCTCTTTTAACTTCGCTTTTAAAGAGCCAGGTTTGTCTGGGAGGAACCTATAGTCTCTTTTCATCAGGCAGCCCGGTTTTGTTCGGGCCAGTAAAAAAGCAAAGGAGAGAGTCACTTTTCCTCATAGCAGGGAGTTACATTTAAAAGTGATAATTACTGTTTTTAACCACTTGAACTTCTTTTGATCTATGATTAGTCATCTGACGCCAATGATGGTTATTGCTGGAGACCTTTTAAGACTGCTTATGAATGAAGGTGCTGAAATGTAAATCTAATGTTATATATATTTTTTTATTTATTTACAGTGTGTGGTTGTGGCTTCATTGTATTTATTTTTTTTGTGTTTACAAAAGAGATGTCACAAACATTACAGGTGAATTTTACGTTTATGATTGCTCTATGGTAGCCCACGTCTGTTCTTTACTGCACTGCCACTGCACCAACAGTGTGTGATCCTTGGTGTTTTTATTTAAAGTCGACCAACAAAAAGTCAAACTTCAACATTTTTGAAGCCATAAAAAAATAACTGAGCAAATGAATTAAACTTTATTTCATTTTCCTGATCATATTTCATGCTACTAATTCTCAAGATACTCTGTGTAGCTATTGGATTTCCCAAAAGTAGCTAGAAGTGGCTAAAAGACTGCATTACATAATTTGTATAATTAGCCTTGTGCGATTACAATGGGTGCTGTAGGAGAGTAGTGTCGAGCAGGAAACAAAAAGTAAGTAAAAAAAAAACAACTGAACATGGTTTGATGTATGGTTGAACTTTCCTGCTTTTTTTATGACAAAATTCAGAACGTCCTCCTTGTTTCAGGCTTGGGACCTGCAAAAGTCAGCCAAATTCAGACTTCCACACATAGTTTTTACAAATAAACATTCTGCCGACTGAAAAGTCTTGCGGTAACACTTCATTCATTTAGTACAGATGCAGGTGGAGCCGGAAGATCGAAACCAAACTTCTTTAAATAACTATTGTTTAAGGCAAAATATGCAAAAACAAACTCAGATAAAATGTTAAATAATTGTTTTGTTCATCTGCTGCCACCCTAAAAATTATTATTATCCATATTAAGATATCTCTGGCATGAACTGCCTGTGCTAGGTTTTGGGTTTCGGTTCCTTGTCACTTTTCTCTACTCAGTTGCTGTTATTTCAGTTCATTCATGTTGATTAGATGAATCGTTCATTCTTGTGTTTAGATTACTTTTTGGATTCCTGTGTTAGATGTTTTAGTTTGTATGTCCTTGTAGATCTGGTTCCTCCCTGTTTATGTTCTTGAGTTTGTCCCATTGTTTACTTATTTCTGTTCACTTAGGTCTGTTGTTATTCCCCTGGATTCCATGCTCATCTGTGTTAATTAGCCTCCGTCCTTCAGTTGTCTTGCATTTTCTCCCTCACCAGCTGCTCCAGATTTCTTCTGATTAGCTCCGATTGTTCATTGATCCATTCTCCACCCAACCTCAGTATTTACACTTTCTCGTTTTTATTGTTCTCTATTGTTTACTCCTGTTAACTACCTGGCTTCATGTCTGTTCACCTGCCTTTGTTCCACATCCTGGTCTTCCTGTAAGTTTTCTTATTATTTATTTTGTTTATTTATTAAATATCTTAATTTCTCCATTATGCTCTGCATTTGGTTCCTTCATCTACCATAATATGACAGACTCGGTTTAACATCTTCTTATCAGCCTTGATTTAAAAAAAAATATCTTTTTTAATAGAGCCTAAATTACTACATTTTGATCAGTGAAAGTACTATTGCTTAAGTTGTGTTATGTGTTTCAAAAAGTAATGCAGTAATATTCCAATATCTTAAAAACCCAGAAAGTGGAACTAATTTAATCTGCCCTGAAATGGTGAGTAAACACGATTCTCTTGTAATTTGTCTTAGCCAACCTTTCAGTCTTGGACTGAATGTCAGTTGTCAGTAATCCTTCCTTCCTTCCCCTTGGCTGCCTGTCTGACCCTTCTGCCCATAGACTATCTCCTTTACGGGAAGCCAGTTTGGCTCCTGAATGCCCATAAGAGCTCGAGGGCGCTTTCTGAGGTGTCAGAGCTGACCTTTCTGTGATGGTATGACGAATATCATACCGCGGGCCTCCTACTGCCTTGGCCTCGTCTTATTTTATGCCTCAGAAAGCACCACAGGGTTCACTCTCCCTTGTGCTGGTGAAAAAGAACCGGGTGCTGTATGCATTCTTTAACTCCAATCACATTGTACTCTTACTAATAGCCACTGCTTGCAATGATTCACTAAAATTCTGAATTATAGAATATAGAAGTACAATAGTAAATTATGGTAACATAGAGCCAAGTGTTCATTAAAGTTCATATATGATAACAGTTTTATCTGTGTTCAGGCTTGTAGCTCAGGAGACTTCTAAAAATGTCCGTAACCAAAATCAAGAAAGATTTTATAAAGCATGGAAAAAAGGCAACTGAGAATGCAACCAAACGTTGTTGAATAGTGGTTACATCTGGAAACCTGAACTCAGGTATCAATGCATAACACAAAGCCTAAGACAAAGCTTGTGACAGTAAAGCAACAATTTGAGCTCATAAAGAGAAGATTTATATGCCGATTCAGCCAGTGACAAAGTGGAGGTCAGAAGAAATGTTGTCAGAAAGCAGTAGCTTAAAGAGCTACCAAACCGACACCCTACAGAGGGAATGTAAAGTACTCTGCTCACTAGCTTAGTCTGTTTGTAATTCACCACAGTGGGAAATAACCACTTGTGGCAAAAACTTTCATATGAAAGACTACAATTCTGGCAGCATTCAGATAGACACGGTAGTTAGTTAGCTATGCAGTGGTTGTGAAATTATTACTTTTCTCCACATAATCACTCTGTTTTACTTTACTGAGTTTACGTACACGGCAGTAATATGGCTGTCAAAACCTTATTCTGCATACACTGTTGGTTACAAAACTAACTCTCTGTGGGTCACAGTGTTGTTTTGCCCTTAAAATTCACTTTAAGCTAATGATACATTAGAAGTGGGTAGAAGGGAAGTTAAAATACTAATAAACAACCAGACAGCAGCTGCAGTCAAACTGCCTTTCCTTCATTTGGCTCAGACACAGAAAAAACGATTTGACAAATATTAAGCTAATTATCATGACTAAAGATGTAGGGGCAACATTTGCACGTTTTTGATTTATTGCAATATGCAGAAATATGCAGACATCAGTAGACATTTTGTACTGACAGAGAACACATAAATACAAAAAGACCAAAAACGCATCTTCTTACTTGGTAAACTTTATTCTCACAAACAACAGCTGCGTTATCCTCAATGGTCTGGCTGTTTACCCTCTTATCGAGTTACCTGTCGTCGCCCTACCATAACTGTTTTTTATAGACTTGTACATTTTTGTTAGGGAAGGAGAATTATGTCATCCTCACCTGTTTACATCCATGGAGCCCATCCATGTTTCCTGCATAGATGATGTTTGTAGCAACAGTGCTTAAAGTGTTTCTTTATTTCCAATAAGTGGCAACACCTATTGACATATTTCCATTAAAAAGGTATTTTTTATGAACAAAATAGTAAGTTCTGTGATTACTGCGAGAGACTTCCAGACGGTGTTGTTAGAGATATTTTGTCATTACCTTTATATGGTGGTGGCTTCCTGTTTTTGTGGCAATGAACCAAATGGCTCTTTTTGTTTCCGAAAAGTCTGCTTTAAAATTCCTGATCTGATTTGAAAAACAAATATAATTAGTGATTTGTTTTTGTGTCATACCTTCAAGATTTTTAGGGTTTCTTGGACTAAAATATAATTAAATATACATTTTAATGCAAGACCTTTGGATGGAGGTTTCAATGTAGCCTTGGAGAGATTAATCCTGAAAATAAAAGGTTTTTTAATCCTTGTCTTGCTTCTGCATTCACTGGTCCACATCAGAGACTAAGACAGATTGTGATGAAAGCTTTGGGCTGGTTACCCATGTTGTTTTAGACCCTACATGTAATGACCTGATCAAACATCCTCTGTGCTCACGGGCTGACAAGCATCACAACAAATCAGATTTTCTTCCACTTCACTTCTCGATTTCTGACTGAAGTGACAGATCTAGCCTGAGTCTGTGATCTGGCTGTCCTCGACTGCACAGGGAGATCAAAGACGCCAAAAAACATTTACATAAAAGATTATGTATGAGCTGCAATTAGTGCCTTGCCTCGGCAGTAACAACAGTGAAACAATTTATTTTGGCTTGAAGATGAAATGAAGGTAGGGGAGGGATTTATAATAACCAGGTCTTAGCTTTAGTGTCAAAATTTTAATTGAGGAAATCCCCAAAGATTGTCCTGCATTTCCAAGAGCACCTGACTTAGAGAGGAAAGATTAGGATTAGTGTTATTAATTTTCTGTTAATGCATTCATGCAGATTCATTTTCTTCAAGATAATTAACGTGCTTTACTTTCATGGTTGGCCTCATAATTTTAAATGCCCAAGTGTACTGCTGCAGCCCCAGCAATCCATATCTTTTAATCGCACTTCCTTCAGCCCCATCCTGCAGAATGATCTTATTTCATCCTTCATTTTAATCAGAAACTCATGTAGTTGCCGTTTTCCATCAAGGTACTCATTGTGATTTTGAATGAGCTACAAAAACTCTTAATTTCAGGCAAACGGAAATTTATTCTTGTACATTCTTTCACAGCGTGTTATTATATTTATTACACATTGTGAATTTGTGAATGTGTCAATTGGCAAAGCTGAAAGAGAACTTTTTTTTAATGTCAGTGCCGCAGTATGTCATTAGAGGCAATTTCCCTGCCACAAAGAGGGTCAACTGAGGAGGCCACATCGTGTTGTACACTCATTGGGCTATTATCTATAACTGTGTAGTTAGAGAAAAAAAATTAGGTTTTTAATTGTTATAAGGTTCCTTGGTGAGGTGGACTCTCATCTTACATACTTGAACAAGGGTACTATTTTCAACAGTTAGGCAGGACTCCGTTAGCTATGTGCACCTTATTCCATTTTAATGCATTAGCACACACACAGTAGAGGATGTAGTGTGGTGGGGCGTCAAGGATCTTTGGGGGAGGATTTGACATTTACTCTTAAAACTCACCTTTACTTTATGCCTCTGGATTTACTGTATAACTTCTTTCTAATCTAGATATTATTGCCTTTTTTTTTATAAATGTTCTATTGCATCAATATGTGACTGTCATAAAATGTAAGATTTGCCCTCATAAGAGCTTTTTCTATGTAAACAATCTGGGTTTCATATTGTATATGTCAACACTGGATCTGTAATAAGATCTTTCACTGTAGCAAGAGACTGAAAGCCGAGCATTTGTTGTTGTAAACGTTTAAATATATTGATCAGTAAATTTCTTGCTTGATTTGCTTTAATTTCTTGAGTTGTTAATTCCAGAAGAAACATAAAACTTGTGTATATTATACGTTAAGTTTTTTTAACCAACCAATTGTAAATTTACATCAGTATAAATAAAGTAGGGCTGTCCTGATCTGATCCTGTGTGTTGCCTTAGTAGTGGCCAGGGCTTGACTGGGACCAAAAAATGGCCCTGGCATTTTTGATCCTGCCGGCCCACCATGATTAGTAATATGATATGCAGAGACACATGACATACCATAGGATATATGCACATTGTGTTGTGTTAAAATTTTTTAAATAAAGCACAGTAGCCTACATGGAAGAGAGTAATGTTAAAAATGTCCTACAGTGGGTGTGGCGCTGCTGGTGTCGGGGGTTAAGCGCGCGACCCATGTATGGAGGCCGTAGTCGACGCGGCCGTCCTGGTTTCGAGTCCTGGCCATGGCGACATTTGCCGCATGTCTTCCCCTTATCTCCACCCCCATTTCCTGTCTGCCAACTTCCAGAAAATATACTGGAAAAAATAAGGGTACCACAAAAAAAGAATCTTAAAAATGTCCTACAGTGAGGCATAATATTCATGTTGAAAAACATGGTAGCACATTAAATAGGAAAAAACAAAAGCGGGAATGTGTGAGAGGAAAAGAAATGTAGAGCACATCACCACAGTTTTAAAGTCCTTAAACTGGCATCGTGTATCTCAGAGAATAGACTTTAAAATACTCCTGCTAGTTTATAAATTCATGAATGGCAGGTTTTATGTACTTTAGATACGTTAAATCAAGGTTAAAAACCCATTTGTTTAAAGTTGCCTTTTTATAACTTTTTGTTTCTCTTCCTATGTTATATTCATGTTGAGCACTTTGAATTGCCTTATATTGAAATTTGTTATACAAATAAACTTGTCTTGAGCGATGCTAAGAAAGGCAGAGAAAGAAAATAAATAAGAGATCAGTTAAAGTATAGTTTAAGTAAGCTTTAGGTAAACAATGAGACAATGGCTTATTTTGTACTTACACATGCTGACACAAAAGCTGCATGGACCTTGGTGCTCTGAAGGAGGTCAGACAGATTTATCTGATACTGTGCAAAATACTGTGCAATTTCTTGCAATTTTTAACTGGTCTTAAGATTTTGATCAGGAGTGTGTTACATAATTATAAATATTAAATCAGATGTTATGATCAAACAGTTACTCAGTACTTGAGTAGCGTTTTTACCAAATACTTTTTATGCTGAAGTAGTTGAAGCTATTCTGTCATGAGTACACATTGTGGGTATTCCCCCCACCTCTGCATCATAATGATAAAAACAATGACTTTAGGGCAAGCTAAAATAGCGCTGTAAGTTTTTCTACTCAGTATTATTCGAAAACCATGGCAAATGTAGGCAAATCTCTCTCACTTCCCTCCCCACACAACAGCCCTCCGCCTGGATGAAACATCTGTCTTTATATTAAATTGTACATAATGGTGACACATGCTATCTTCTTATTGTAGGAAGATAGCTTGTTTTTGCCACTGTAACGGTGAGATTTCTCCTTATCAGATAAAAAATAGAGTTTTTCATGCTTAATTCATTCTGCTAGTTCTAATATGTATACTTTATTTTTTGTTTTATTTATATTGAATTGTTTTATCAGTTGATTAAGACATTATTTTATGATTTAAATAATTATATATACATTTTGTCGTTTTTTTGTTTTTTTAAAATAATTTCAACAATTTCCACTCCAAAGGCAATCACGGTCAAAGGAAGACGGTTTTGGCTGCTGCTGCTTCTGATCTGAATTTGTCATGTGACCTACTCTGTGCCCTACCGTAGTCCTATCTATTTAAAATCCTAAAACCAAAAGAGCTCTGTTCTTAAATATAAGTGATCTCTTAAGCTGGTTGTGCTGTTTTAGATGTTTAATAGTTCGACAGCTATTTGCAGCAAGACACAGCAAATTACCTGAACTGGCCTTGGGCTGTCTCATTTCCAAGTTAATGTCATGTACAATTCCTCACAGTTTGGGTGCAGAGACGGGTTGATTTTTTTTCTCTGTGGCTGAGTGTGACGCTGGTGCTCTCTAATATCTGGCAACAAACATGCCAAGACTCAATCAGTAATAATAAGATAAACACTTGACATGCAGATAATTTCTCCAAACATGCATGCTCTATTAGACAGATAGGGCATGCTATCTATCTTTCTAACATTTTTTTCTTGAATTTTTGTTAGTTGAGAGGTTTTTAAGAACACCTTGAACAAGGAAGACACAATTTAATATTTAGTTGCTGCTTTAGGCATTAAAAAAATGGGTGAATTAAATGTTTGCACTTTCATTTTTAGACAACACATAGCCCTTGACACATGGATTGCTGTTTTCCCCGTAATTTACCAGGTTTTCTTATTGACATCCTTGGTGTAATCAGACAGAACTGTCAGCTTGTTTTATTGGTTTTCATCTTCCGTATGCCTTCACTTTAGCCAATTTCCATTGGGGGGAAGATTTAATTTTCCTTCAACCATCACCGGAGACCGCCCGTCTCAAATGTACGCACAGCTTGACGACACATGATAACAGCCTGACCATGGCATCAGTGCCACCTGGGGGCAGATCAAATGGGAAACTGCTGTTTCATGTCATGATACCAAAACCACTCGGCTCATGGAGTGAAGTCAATATCAAGAGTTTTACACCAGGATGCTTTTACAAGAGTTTTTATTTTAAGTAAAATACAGAGCCGTGTAAAAATGTTCATATCCCTAAAACATTTTCACATTTTGTCATGTTACAAGCACAAACTTCAAAGTGTTCTATTAGGATTTTTTTGTTCAAGACCAACACAAATTAGCACCTAACTTTGAAGTGAAAGGCAAATGATAACATTTTTTTACACATAAAAATAATGAAAAAAAGTGGTGTACAATAGTATTTAGCCCCCTTTACTCTGATACCCCTAAATAAAACCCAGACATCACCTAACCGGTGAATTGGTAAACCTGTGAGTAATTTATTCTCAGTTCTATGGAACCTTTAGAAAAACTTCTAAAGAAATAAAGTCATTAGGACACACAAAAGACAGGTCAGGGATACGTTTAAAGCAGGGTTAGGGTTACTTTCAACAAGGTTAAATCCATCTAAACTGAGGTGGGCCGCCAAGGATAGCATTAGGGGAGCAACCAAGATGTCCATGCTAACTCTGTAGGAGCTTTAGAGATCCACAAAGAGAGAACTTCTGCCAAGACTTGAAAATTGCTGTTCAGACACTTTCCTTCCAACTTGACTGAGCTTTGGACATTTAATAAAGAAAAATGCGCAGAGATTTTTTGAGATGAGCTAAGGTGATAGAGACATGCCACAAAGTCTTCCAGTTGTAATTGCAGCAAAAACTAATACTAAACAACATTCGTTCATGGGGTCTGAATACAAATGCGTGCTCTGCTTTCCAGGCTTTTATTTGTAGAAAAAAATTTAAGCCAGTAATCCTTTTTATTTTGCTTTCTCGTTATCGACACGATAGGGTTGTAATGATTATATTTTAAGAAGCCAGAGGGCTATAAATGCTCTTGCCAGACACTGTTGATCCTGACTACATTTGAAAAACAAAGACAACTGTCAACTAATTTCACCCCTGCACTTGCAGTGGCATATGTTGCAAACCAGCACACAAATACGTGGAAAACTAATCCAACCTTTGATATCAACATGGCAGAGGAAACCAGCTGTCACTCTTCCGTCTTCCCTGGGTGCTTTCCTCACACTGATGTTGCTGAAGCCTGAGGACATAGTGCAGGCCTCTGGAGACAAGGTATCTCCGGTGCCGAGGAATATCATCGGAGACAAGGAGTGCTTGGGAAGATGGATACCTCAGCCAGGTGCCGGCTGCCATTTAACAGTCTCACGATGCTTTGAACTGACATTTCTGTTTTACTAACCCTCCTGCAAGTCATATCCCCCGCTCTGCTGCTGTCACGGTGAGCTTGTATACAGGAAAAAAAGTGGGGGAGACAAGAAGTGATAACGAGGAAGGAAAGCTCATTCCGAAGCATAAACAGCTTTACACTACAGGTATGTCTTTGAATTGTCTCTCCTCTGCAGTCAACAGTTGGGATTCTGCAGGAAGTGCGATACAGCTGGCCTCCTGAGGGAGATGGGCGAGGTTGATGAGCTCCCCACGGTCAGACCAGGTGCTTATTTTCCAGTCAAAGGGGGCAAGGCAGATCAGGGGTGCTACAGGAGCAAGGATTGACACGATAACATAGCCTACCAGGTCGTTGCGATACCAGGCAGCTCGACCACACAGCTTAATCCTCTCTTCACGAGGGCATGGCTGAAACCCTTATTCCCCTCTTCGCTCAATCCTCTGTCAAAACAAGGGGTTTTTGTCTGCCACAAGGGGTGGTTGCATCCCTCTAAGTCCCTGCCAACGGAAGCGCCATTACCGCCTGCCAATCCCTTAGGAAAAAGAAAGAATACCCAATATGCATATTATTCTAATACTACCCGTCAGTGACTGGAATTGCTCTGTGTGATAGCATAATGAATGCTGTGCCTTGTAGGTTTCCACATAAAGCTGTTTTGCCAGTTCAATGAATAATTCATATGATCCTTGAGGCAATAAATCAACCAGACAAGAACTAAGAAAATTAGCTTCCAATTAGTGTTTATTTATGGCAATGGAGCGCTTTACTCCTAATCTTGATGTCAAACATATATATATAGTATATAAGTAAGGTAAAGTTCGGGTGACATCTTAGACCTTGGTATTGCAATGAACAGAAAGGAGTCCAGCAAAAGAGAGCTTGACTGGCGGGTGAATCAAATGACCCTATGTCTCTGCTGCCCAATTTTTCACCCTCGCATGCGTTATTGGACTCTGTGACTCCTGTTTCAGCCAGCCTCAGGACATCCAGTATCAGAGTCAGCCTCTCAAAGCAGATTGATTTCATCTCCCGACACATGATGTGTAAGGGACTTTGTTGTCTGAAGGCATGTGATGTGAAGTTTGGACACTGCCACCAGCGAGCTAAACCGCTGTCTCCTTGGACCGTACAGCCCCCATCCACTCCTCCACCCCCGGGCTCTTCCTTGCCTTGCCCAGCGCATTGGCGGCCTGCCCGGATGCATTGGTAGTCGTTAGTTGTCACTGTAACGATGTGACATGTCGCTCTGATTCACAGGGAATGTTGTTGAAAGTGATCACTCCTGCCAAGAAGAAGCCCTCGCCATGGAAAATTGACACTGAACAGCATGTGAACAGAGAGATAAAAATGGCAGAGAGAAAATAAACTACTCTCAAAGTCTGAACCTTTGGGGCTTTAGGGGTTTAAAAAATGTTTTTAGAGATAAACATATGGAGAGTTTCTACATCCTCAATTCCTGCTATGGATTTTTCTTTTATTTCTCGTCAAACAATTATAATGTAGAATGCTTAACTGCCGAAATTTGTGAAGAGTTGAAAGCTGTTTCTCAAGGTCAATCGGTGTAGAAGATATCTCCAGCCAATTCAATGAAAGACAAGCTCGAATGTAGGGTGGGTTTTATACAAATCAGACAAGCTGTCGACAGGAGGATAAAGGAGAAAGAAAAAAAACCTGCCAGAGATTCATGAGGATAACTCTACGGCATCTGTGTTCTGCTTTTCTTCCTTTGTAAGGCTTTGATTGAGAGGAAATATGCTGCTGTGGACGTCTCGTCTAAAACGCTTTTCATGAGCTCCAAATGGGAAATTTCAGAGCTGCTGTGAGTCAGACATTGTGTTGGAGAGAAGATAAGGGAGGCCGGGTGACAGACTGTGTTTCAGCTTCCTCTCACTTGTGGGATGAAGTCTGATCAAATCTTTAGTGGAACTTTTTGTAAGAACAGGTTGAAAACGAGCGAGACTAGTTAAAGTACACCAAAGCCCAGTTTAGAGGTTTGAACCTACAGATAAGTCTTTTCCCCTGCATATTACAGAACAGTGAACCAGTCAAAGGACTTAGTTATGCTCTTCTTTTATAAAGCTGTACAGTATATCAGTTCACAATTGTCGTTGCAATATCTATGTGTGCAATATGCGATTTCAAATGAGTGCTTGCATACAATACTTAATAGGGTTTTGCATTTTAAAGACAATGTAGTCAGACTGTGCGTTTTAAAAATATCTTCTACAGATTTGATGCACTTTAGTTTTCACAACTTGTATAGATTTGTGCAGAGAATTGTTCATGATGAAGAAGAGGGAGTAAAGTGAGGAAAATGCAGGTCATTTGCCACTAGTATTATTATTGCAATGTTCAATGGTACTGCAAATAGGTTTTCTATGTACAGTCCTTCTTTTTTCCAAAAGTATTTTTATGGGGTATTGTATAATATTCTGGCAACAAATCTCACTGTTCTTTCTCCATAATTAATGGCTGTGCAACAAAGCAGACATATTAGTAAATTATATTTACTATACTGTGAGATGGTGGTTGAATATCACTATAATATATATATTAATGTATGACTTCACAATATCTATTGGGATAAATCCATATTAGCCATTGTTCTTCTCTTCTTCAATCATCATGAGTAACCCGCATCTCTATGTTACAAAGATCTACATTAGGTGTGGGTTTAAAAGGCAGTGAAAGTCCATCTAAGTGGCCTAGTATATCACTGGTATATATCACAAGTAGAGTTGTAATACATTGCACTTGAAATATCATAGCATACAAGATTTTGCATCAAAGCAGTCTTTTGCAATAAGCATTTTTGAATTTATTGAAATTGTGGTTATAACTAATTCAACAAATTGTACAACTTTCCTGTCAGTTTTCGCTTTTATAGCTAATCAAAATTTGCAAAGCCAAGAAAAGAACATTCATCTTTCTATCAGGTATTATATATAGAAAATACTTAATTATGGTATTTCCAAGAATTTCACAAAAATGTATAACAAGCAGCATACCAACTGTAGTTTTAATACAGAATTACCATAAAAAGAATGGAAGGAGGTGCTCCTATAAGTCCTGCACCAAGACTGTCTGTGTTTTAATGAGCGGAAATATTTCCAAGCAATGGCGGTAAAATGAGCATTAGCTGTGGTTCAAGACTGCTATATGCAAATTCTGGATTTAAAACTGTTCATTTTTCCTATTTTCGTTTTAAGTTAATTAGTTTTCTATTCTTTTATAAAATTGAGATTTCTCCCTTCATTCAGCACCCTCTAAAGGTTGATCTGTCCTGTGCAGTGTTAACCATCATAAAGGTTTCCTCCAAGCAACACTCTGTGTCAAGCGTCTGATGGACCGGGGTGCAACATAACTGTTGACGTATGCAGACTTCACAGTGATGATATCTGCTGAATTGTAGTAGCCACAAGGCAAGTTAAGCTGCAGTCATTGCGGTCACAGAACAAGGGGACAGAACATAGAAAGAAGCTTTCTCCTACAACTCAACTAGTGCTTAAGGGTTAACTTAAGGGTGATCAAACTGATCAAATGTCGTTCCAGGTGGTAGGTTTGCAGACACTGACCTAGTAGGTTTGCAGACACTGACCTGTACCTAACACGTAAAAGCACAACTACATCAATGGATCATTATAAGATTTCTTTAAAGCTTGTTGACAATCTATAGGTTTCTATACTTTTTTTGTTTATTGAAAATGGAAACATAAGGAGATTGCGTAATATTTACGGGTATTATGATACAGGCCTGGTTTGACTTGTTCATAAAGTATGGAATCCATGCTTATGTAATTCTAATCCCAAAACTTTCATACTTTTTGTGTTTTTACGTATACAGTAAAGGTTTTATGAATCTCAATCTATGTTTTAAAGAGTCTCTGTTCCGTGTAGAATTATCCATTTGAGGTTTGATCACATTTCCATTTTAAACTAGGGATGATAAAATGAAGTCCAGGCTCCAAAGCAAACGCTAACTTTACCATGGTTAAAGGTTAGCTAAACGTGGTATTCTTACAAAGCTTAAAAATCATAAATTTCTTGTCTGTCATATTACCAACATGTCTAAGAAGTATCCAAAGAACTCCCACATGAACGATTTAACCCAATAATGATAAATGTGCCATTCTTGGCATAAGTAAATCCAAGAACTCTTTAACAAAAAGTGTACTTTTCTCAAAATCGTGCTATATTGTGTAAATGTGTTGCTAAATATATTTTACACATAAATATCTGAAAGGCATAGGGAAAAAGTTGAAAAAAACAAAAATAGGCAAACAATAATCCCTCCTTGGGCCCCAAAATGTCTGGAACCGGCTCTGCCTGTGCTTCTCTTAGGCTCCGAGTGTCACCTGAAATGCCTAAAGAGGACACATGAGAAATGATTAAAACATTTTTATTTCCTGAATTATTTCTTGTCAGAGACTTTAAAGGTGAAAAGGGCTTACACCCCCTGGTAATTTGTAGATTGTGATGTTCGCTGTGCCTCTCTTGCTGTAGAAGACTGAAGATCAACAAGAATAACAAGTGTCGAAGGTTTCAGTACAGAGCTAAGCTGAAATAACACCCTAACAGGTCTCTGGTCCACTGCCAGATTACTGCTTCCAAATGTGTGACTTGTAGCAGCAGCATCACCATGGCCAACTGTATTACATTTGCTGATTAGAATAGTGCTAAACTTTAACTTTGGGTAAAAGATTCCTTTGTTCAAGCAGTTTGTTGTCACATCTTGTCTCTCAGATTAGAAGCTGAAAACTTGTTGACTTATTTCAGCATCCCCATGTCATATTTCATGCCATTGGGATGATGTGATTCTGTTATGAGTCATAAATTACTGCGCTATCACGTCTCCCCTTGAAATTTCAGGCAAGACAGCTCTTGTCACAAGCCATTGTAGGCCGTTCCGTCAGGCCGACATCTAAGTGGCTTGTGTTGTGTTCTCAGCCAGTAATTAGCCACAGCCCTACAACCTCGATAACGCAATTACATATGTGGCTGCTACTTTCCCTCACACCCACAGCAATAATGAATGAACTGCAGGTTAATGAAATGTGTGTGTGTGAAACAGAAGATGCCTCCTGAAAAGTTTCACACATCTAATTCATTAGTAGAACAAGCTTCAGGCTCACTCCAAAGAAACATTCTGCTGCCTTCTTTGCCGTTTTTTTACCTTAGTTATAAATTTAAGCTTGTGAATATCAAAATCAGGCACAGATTGTTAATTTTATGCACAAGATAAATTATATATTTATGCGGGCATCTTCCTGGAGAACAGCTGAATGTTCGCATATTCCATTTGACAAACAAATGCTTTCCAGCTGCTTGCTATCATCATATTCTGATTCCTCATTTAGGGCTTTGGAAAGTTTTCCAACTACATATCAGTTGGATGAATTTGTCTTTTTTCATATAATTGTTTGGTTTTTTTTAAGTTTTTTTTTTACTTTCCAGTCTTTTTACTTTGAAGAACCCAAGCTTAAGTTTGGAGCAATTTTAATTGCTAGAATGGCAAATTCAGAGGCTCTCAAGCCAGCAGCACTTTTTTTGCTATATAATCAGGGGAGCACCACAGATGGCTACAGTGCAAAACTCTCTTCGGTTTTTTGCTTAAACATCTGGTGTTGGAGTAATAAGCGCTGTGGCTCATGCACAGATTGTGTGCCCCCCCATCCATGCATTCTCCCATTCAACGAGCCATATGGAAAAAGGCTACACAAGGTCAGATTAAAAGCTCCCCAATAAGTTTTAAATGTCACAAGTGGGTAACAAATTCCTTGTCTTCCAGTTGCAGCTTATTCCACAGAAATCATCATTAAATTAACATCTCAGCGATTCACAAAACAAAATGGAGGAATGTAAAGTCATCTTCTGCATTATTTTCACCACATGTTTTTGCACCTATAAAAAGTTCATATTACCTTCTGCAGCTTATATGACTTTGTAAACTTTTATTCGTTGTCTTTATTCTTCCCTTGAGTGTGTGGCTCTCATCAGCTTATAAAAAAGGCAAATTGGTGTTGACAATAAATGAACTCAAGCAAAGGACATGGAATGAATGCCTAACTCCAAAGGAGGGAGAACTTAAGAAAAATAACAAACACCTATATCCATTTTGTTTCACAGCTTTGACCTAATCATTGCTCTTGGCTCTTATTGTTTATTATTTGATTTTTTTTTTATCTCTTTAAAATGTGAGGAGATTTTATAAGTAAAATAACAAAAAAATATGTATCAAAATGTGGATCTGACTCAATCTTTTTTCAGTTTTGTTTCAGAAGACCGACATCTTTGTGCATTATCTTTAGCTACGGTTAATTGGAGATGATTCTTGTGGCATTATATACATAGAGAAGCGGCCTCTACTTGCCACACTGATTGACCTTTGATGTCCTTTTGAAAATTAGGCATACTCAGTTATGGCAGTTAGGCTATTAAGATAAACTAAAGTTTTTAAAATGCCAACATTTCAAAATCGTAAATATTTTGTGTCATTCCATTAGTGTCTTAGAGTCTTTTTAATGAGATGCCAAAGAAAGCTTTTAGATTTCTCGAGCTTGGAGTAATGCGGCATTGTCCATCCCCTATCTGGTGTTGCAAACTGCAGGTTAGCTGGGTGAAAGAAATTTACAAATTTTTCTATTGCTTACAAGCAAGATAAAGCACCAGACACCATTCTTAGGCAACCTACTTTTAAAACAGATTTCTTTAAAATTACAGTCGGTAAATTACAAGCAGCATATCTGTAAAGCAGCGGACTGCAGGCTGGCAACCAGAACAGGCAGTCTGATGTACTAACCAGCTAATACCAACTTGTTATAACAGTGTTACTATAAAAAGAACTGCCTGACTTAAAGGTAAAATATTCTGTTCAATAAGCACCTGATAATTCAATATCAGAATTAAAATAACAAAGAATTTTTATAGCTAATATTATTTTACATGTAATAATCACTGCTCTTTTCCGATTTCTTGTTTTCCATGGTTACATAGTTGAACCTGACCTTTCTAGAAATATCTGCCATACATTTACAGTAAAGTTTTGTAGTTATCTTTATCTTCTGAAACATTAAAGTAGGTAAAAAGATGTAAATTTATAATGAAAATTTTGTAGAAACCCTGAGTAAATGAGTCAGTAGATTATACACCCTTCAGTTCAATACAGTGTTGTGTACAGTATGTAACAGAGATGTATCATACTAAGAAAGATTGATTCAAAATCTGCTCCTCCATTTTTCACCACATAAAAATTACTTTTAGATACGCCAACATTCATGGCAGGATAGGAAAGAGCTGAACAACAGCATCAAACACTGATCTTGTTGGAAACTCTCAAGAAAAGACACATGTAGTTTCTAGAAAGGGAAAGCTTCTGGATGTTTTTTGTCACAAATAAATCTGCTTTGATATGGGTGATAATAAATGTTGTATCTCCTGTGTTTAACCCTTGTCTCCGCTTCAACGTCTTGAATTCGTGACAGATACAAGCCTTGAAGCATTGCATTTTGCCCCTCTTGGTTTCCTTGACATTTCTGAGACCATATCAGAACAGCCTGAACAAGGCACAGGGTTGGGGTGTGAAAAAGCCTTTGGCAGCTATTCTCATCCTATGATTGATTTGGCTCCTCAAGTCAACCCGATATAGGTCCAAAGGCCTTCGGGATGGTCAAGCAAGTGATGTTTGACTTGATGAGACATTTTCCTCATATGTAGCGTGAGTATTGAGAAGATGATGACCTTCATGATCATTCAGATGGTGACACTTCTGAAGAAAGACTTGAGGCATCAGATTGACAGATTGACACAGTAAAAGTGGATCTAAAGAACTTTGTTGTCAAACTATTTGACAGTTTTTTAGTTTATTGTTTATAATACAAAGATCTGTTTACTGTAGGACATCAGTGCTACGAATGAAGCTCAAAAGCGAAGCCAGCTAAGTTAATAAAAGTCTGTAGACTGAACTCATCCCAAAATCATACTGTTTTCATATTTGCTTTGAGCATGCTTTTTAGTCTTAGTATTTGCTTTTATTTTAAGTGTTTTAATATATATATTTAGTCAATCCTGACATTTTTGATACCCATGGCAGATGTAGGTTTAAAGGAATTAATTAGTTAATTTTACCCACTTTTTTACTGGAAATAATGTTTTTAAGTGGCCCCAGCAAGAGCCTGGAATTTAATGTGATAAAGAGAATGTGGGGAGGGAGCTAAAGATTAGGGTGATGGCAAGGAGGCCACTTTTGATGTCAGCATTTGGTGTGTGCTTTCTGGCCTGTAGGAGATGGGAAAAAATGTTTAAACAAACTATCATATCCAAATTTAGGCTGACTGCTACTTTATTTATGTGTTTGCTTCAAATTCAGGTTTAAAAGTGACACATAATGCTGTCAGGCAAGTTTAGTTACTCTGATGATATGCCATACTCTCAATCCCTCTAGTCGATCCAGCACATTCAGTTGTTGTAAGATTTGAAAAAAAATGCCTTGCAGTGATCTCTTAGGGTAACTTTTGCTTAATTCTTCACATTTATTGCCCTCATTTACCCTTTTTTTCACCCTGGCCATCCTCTACTGTAAATTCCCTCCACTGTCAGGTGAGAATGTGCTTGCACTATGACTTTATACGGACCTGTCACCCCGTTAATGAAAAAAATGGCAGTGTAACAAGAGATCAGAGGGGGAACTGGGTTTGAGAAGCCTTTTTCCCTCCACATTAATATCTGCAATCATTCACCGGGATGGAAGATCGTAATATTCTTCTCCTGCAGGGGACATGAGAGGTGGGGGGTGGGTAGGGGTTCCTGGAGGTCTCCCAGAGGAACACCCGGCAGGAGCTAAAACTCCATTTAAAACATTAAAGGTTCCTCTGTGATGTGTAAGGTTTGGATGGAACACTCAAATCAGAAAATAGGTCATAAGCAATCCCACAATAATTAGGTTTAAAAATTGATAATATTAATGAGTCAGTGAATCCCTTTGTAACCTTGATTTATTCACACAACTTAACTGTCTGAACTGATAACAAATCAGCTGGAAAGTTTCATTCTGTATGTTTTATGATGTCGCTGAGCACAAGTGTGAGTGGCATTAAATGCAAATTACATTTATGTTAATTTTAAAAAGCTGCAGAGGTCATGTGGTTGTGCCTTATTTAAGTTTTTTTCAGAGAATGAAAGTATATTTAGTATTTCACTGTTGTAATCTTTTCCTTTTTTATTTTGTAACAGATACTGATAGAGAGGAAAAACATGTAACATATGTAAAATGCTGTTGTTTCTATATTAAATGATTGAATATTTGGAAGACAATGAAGAGTGACAATGACACATAGCCCTGCACATTTACTGCTTTTCCAGGTAGAGATGTGCAGAAACCTTAAAATAAATCTTGACATGACAATAAAGCACAATTTCACAATGTAAATGTTGAAAAACTCAACCTTTAATTTGGGTTTATTCATTCAATGGGGAAAAAAGAGTCCTTTAATTTTACAATAACCGAAGTGTGGAAGAAATTTAGATTATTAATCTATAGCTTCTTGTTTTCCTTAAACATAATATATGATTCCTATTCATTAAAATGGGAAAGACTATAGAACAATTTCATGGTAAGAAAAATGTGGGTTGATTGGATTCGATATCGTCACTTCAACACTTTACTATTGTCAGTTCAACAGGAACTGTAACAAGACCAGATGAGGATCCAAGTTTATTTTGACCCCATGCACAGTGAGAAGAATAGCAATGGAAGTAAAAAAAAATCTCCAAAGCACACTAGCCCCCTTCAGATCATCCTTTCATTTCTTGATTTACACTTCTTTATTATGCGGGAGGTTGTAGGCCATGCTTTTTTTTTCCCACAACACCAGCTGCATGATCTCAAAGTGCAGAGAGCCCCATGATCTTGGATTGACTTACATAATGTAAAAGGGCAACGGTATCTACATTTGGGGGTTCATGGTTCTATGTTTATTGCAGAACAAAGTGTGACATCTTGGGTTCACCAAGTCTCCATTATCTAACCTTTAAACGCTATGGCAGTATGCCACCCTGATGTACCATGCTGGCCTAATGTGTCGGAATGATGCCAGAACAAAAGCCTTTTCCGTCCTACTACCAGGAATGAAAACATTAGTTTACTAAACTCTACTAGGTCCTCAAACGTGTGCTTTGGATAGATGAGAATAAGATTTTAAGCAACACACACGGAATGAGGCTCTTGTGTTAAGATTAGAATAAATTGGAGGAAAGGCACCTTATGGCATAGTTATGGACCTGAAATATTGTGGACTGGATTCCTTTCTTTGAACTCCAGGAGAATCTGGATGACTAAAATGGGTCATCAATGGATTCTTTGAACACCAAATCAGATGTAAATCCTGTAGAAAACCTGTAGGCTCCTCTGTAAAAATAACAGAGGACCCAGGACTCTAAATGCTAGATTTTGCAAAGAGAAAAAACTCTCTGTATGCCCCAATCTTGTGAGATGGTGTAAGAGACACAGTGTGGTCTTATTAGTAAAAGTAGTAATAGCAGGAGTATGAATACCAGATCTGCACATGACCTCTGTGCCTCAACATTAAAGTTTGATGTTTGGGGCATCTTCCCTATATTCTGTTCATGCCAAAGGTGGAAAACATTAACACCTCTGAAATCTGTACAAAAAATAAGAAACTACAATAGGCCACCATGACATAAACCTACTCTGATTAAATCCAACAGCATGCAACTCCAAAGCTCACTTATTAATGTATTTAATCCATTTGTTTAATTCTTACAAAACCACTGTGGCGTTGCCAAGCAACCACCACAGACTCCAGGAAATCTTGGTTGGAAAGCTGATTCAGCAGGAACACAAAGAAGGATCTCAACTAAAATGATTAACTATTCCTTTCAAAAGAAACAGGGTGCTGGGAACAACCTAGAGGACAATACAAAAAAATAAAATAAAAAGCACTCACTACTAATGCACTTTAGTATTATGAAATGAAACATACTCACAGTACTTGTTTTAATGTTGTAATTAATTATGAGCTTAATCTGAGATTTATTAGTTGAGGATTTTTTTGGTATTCATCTTTTCAAATGCTTTACCTAACCTTACCACTGCCTGATCAAAAACAGAGCAATGTTACATAGATGCTAATCTTAAGGCGACAGTTTAAGTTTAAATAATTCATTCGCATCAAGAAGAAGACATAACTACTCTGTGTTAAGAATTGTTCTTGCTGAGACTTGAAAGAATAGTGGTGAAGCACCTCTTTGAGGATAATGCGCAGTAAACTTGAAATTAAATTAGAAAAGTAATCTCTAAAGGGTTCTTTGCAATTGTCAGTTATTGAAGTAGAGCATTTTCTTTTTTATTGTGACTAGAACTCTCTATATTGTGACTAACCAAACCAAAGAACTAAAGTTCTACTTCGAAGTGAAATAAAAACAAACAAAACAGGATTCTTGGGTTTGAGAAAAGAGTCCAGATTTTTCTCATTGTTCAACGTAATATGTGCATCAAGGTAGAAGATAGCTGTATGACTACTGTCTGCTGTAGAAACCAATGTAGGCAGTGTGAAGATCAGTTAAAGCTGCAGTAGGTAACCTTTGAAAAAAAATGTTTTTAACTTATTTGTTAAAGCTGTCACTATGTTCTGACAGTATAATATGTGACAGATGATCTCTGAAAAAATCTAGCTTCTCCGGCTCCTCCCAGTGGCCCTACTGCCATCTGCAGATATACACCGCTCCCAGGTCAGAAACAACCAATCAGAGCCAGGAGGAATGTCTTAGCAGTGTCAATCACACTCGTGTAGGCGCTGCTCAAACCCCTCCTTCCTCGCACAGCACCTACCGTCATTCAAGGTTGCCGGTGTGCTGCAGTTGTGTATATAGCTGTGCTAATGGCGCTGTGCTAATGATTTCAGGACCAAGTTTATAGTCAAAGTATGGGCAAGCCATAGTCAATGTAAAGCATATCGGCTAGCATGGCCCTGCTTGCTAGACTGTGCGTACCTGGCAGACTTCACTGTGGAGGGAGGGTTGTAGCGCATCAGAAAGCCAAGAAAGGGACCTGTAAGGTGCGTTTGTTCAAATTTTAGGCTGAGTCCATAGGCTAAGTCCATAGTTTTATCAGAACTCCCTACTGCAGCAGTTTCCATGACGATTTTGACCAAGAAATTAGGAAAACTTGACTCCCTCAGTGTACTGAATGGATGGGTTTTTTGCATCAGTCGTCTTCCTTGATCGTACGGGCATGTTCCAAAAGGTCACATGCAATTCACATTAATTTATTGGCTGCAGCGCTCATGCGGCATCATTCTTTGACATGTACAAACACCTGTGGATGCCTGGTTTACGTGGTGATCAAGTTGTGTAGACTGTTGAATGCGTAATAGGGTTTTCCAATGCAATTAAATAAAAGGCAAATGTGCATTATTAACTGTTTTCCATAGGAACCAATCTATTTGTTTCTCAGGTGCCTTTTGTGTTGTGTTTATGCTTTAAAAATGAGCTAAGAAGGACTCTGTACATTATCATATGAAAAAATATGGGATTTTGGCATTATAAATGTGTAGGAGCACTGTGTAAATTTGACACACCTTGTGTTAAAATAGCTGTAAATCTATTGTTGGTATGCACTGAAATACTTCAAATTTTCCAACAGAACAATTTCCAAAACTAGAAATTAATTAAATGAATAGTTGGAACCGCTGGTAAAGTTAAGAAGGCATGGCTTGTTACCATGTGTATTATAACTGGGAATAGACAATGTCACCTTGCAAGACAGAAATTCAACACAATTCCTGCAAGGTGGCACTTAAATTACCTATCATTTTTGGCTAATGCGATTGTGATGATGGTGGACTTGGAGAATCTCTAATTAGTAAGATCCTTTATGTCAATCTATCTGTGATAATGGGCAGCTTTAGTCGACACAGAGGAAATTGATTGAGATGTAATTTACAGAAGTAGCTTTAGGCTACCATGACAGAGTCCTGCAGAAGGTATGCTGTCAGGTTGAAAGGAAATGTTGTGGTTAATGGTGTTGGTGATCTTTATTGCTCTAATTATCTGTTTTGTCCTAAAATGTCATGGCTTTAAGAGTTCATCACTCTAAAATGTGATTTCTCCCACCTGTTTTTAAATGGAACCCTGACTCGCTTGCCTCCAGACTCCACTGTCGCCAAGCACAACAAAATCTCGGTCAGAACAAGCAGTACACTTGAAAGCTGGCCTCATGCACCTTCTGCTTTCCAAACCGGCTCCCCATGACCCAGGAGGATTAAGCTGGGCCGTAGCACTTTTCTTTCAGGTTACCTGATTTATGTGGCTTCTGCAGAAAGACAAAGGGTCTGAATTTGTTTGAAGTGTGCAGGTGAAGACCCTGAGATGGCACTTTAAAAAAAGCTCCCACTGGGACTGAAATCTCTTGAGCCACACCTGTCAAGGCAGAGCTCAGATCTTCGCAGCACCCTTTCACCCACGCAGGCAGCCGTCTTTCCACCTGTGCGCTGTCTCTCCCCATCAGGTATTCCCAACTCAGCGCCGTGGCGCACTGAGAGATTAAACGTGCCACGTTTGTGATTGACAATATGTCATGACACAAAAACAAAGTAATGATATTTCATTAAGCTGATTCTGCCAGAATGTGGAAGCTTTACCATGTGACCCAGATTTGATCTCCTTCTGGAAAGGAATTGATTTAACCTTTCTTTTCGTCTTTTTCATTTTCTAATTAGCGATTCCCTGATCCTTTGACATTTAACCTTGAATTATTTCCTCCTCCACTCATAAAACAAGCATTTGTTCTGGTTCTGAATAAAAAACTAACAAAGCATGTTAATGTTGTTGTTTATTCCATGATCAAACATAATCATTCTCTTCTCCAGAGGATATCTCCCTTTGGGCTAATTTCTGGTGCTGTACTTACATGTCTGACAAAACAGAGCTGGTGAGAAGGTGGAAGCACTGAAGCTGACATTAGCATTGTCATTAGCATTTTGTCCCTTTTAGCTGAAGAGAATTCAAAATTTCGTTAGAGATAAGGATGATTGAAGAGGTTTAGGTTAAAGGGCCATCCCCAGAAGGATAAGGGAGTTGGCATATTTTCTGTATTACATTTTCTTGAGGTAAGAAAATAGCTTTTTAGCAGTAAGCACAGACTAGGCTTGTGTTTTATAGTACGTAAGTAAGTCTTTAGTGAAGCTGATACAGAGAAAACACATGCATGAAAAGTAACATTAACCTGTTTAATTAGTAAACCATTAAATATGGCCTAAAAACAGAAAGTGCCAAGAAATAAACCATAATTTAAATAAAAATACTGCAGTGTTAGACAGTATGAAAAACATTTTTTTAAAGTATTTACACAAAACGTAGAGTCCAGGTTCTTTCCAGGTACTCCCACTATCCAAAACATGACTGTTAGATTAATTGGTTCGTCTAAATTGCCCTTAGGTGTGAATGTGTGTGGATAGTTGTCTGTCGTGTGGTTCTCCGTGCTGCCCTGTGATGGACTGGTGAGCTTTCCAGGGTGTACCCCACCTCTCGCCCAATGACGACTGGAGCACCAGGTATCCTGCGACCCTGAAAGGATAAGCAGGTGTAGACAATGGATGGATGGAAGGTTCAATTCGAAAAGAACCATATGCAAAGAGCTGCAAGGTTCTTTGCGTATGGTTCTCCCTCCTTTGTGTCTCTGTAGACTTCAATTTTGCCAGTTCTTTTTTGCAGAAAACTCAAGTTCAGTCAGGTTGGATGAAGAACATCTGGTAAACCACAGATTCTCAGTTGGATTTAGTTCTGGACCTTAATTGGGCCAATGTAACACCTGAAAATGCTTTCAATTTTAACAGTTTCACAGCTCTGCTTGTATGTTTAGTGTTATTGTCCAGCTGAAAGCTGACCCTCCATTTCAGTCGCTTTTACGACCTCAAGTGGGTTTTCTTCCAGGATTGCCCTTTATTTAGCTATATCCATCTTCCTATCAACTCCCTGTCCTGACTATAGAAAAGCATCCCAACAGCATGATTCTGCCACCACCATGTTTCATGCACAGTTAGATTTTCTCCGCACATGGTGTTTTGTATGTAGGCCAAAAACGTTACTTTTAGTCATGTGTGAATTGGTCTCAAACTTAACAGATATCCTGTTAACAGATTCCCCCATCAGAGCTGCAGATCTCTGCAGTTCCTCCAGAGTTGCATGGGCTTCTTGGTTTCTACTCTGATTAGTTCTCTCCTTGTTCAGCCTTTCAGTTTAGCAGGACTTGGTAGGTTTGCAGTTGTGCCATACTCAGATTTTCAGGATCATACCATTTTCAGATCACGGACTGAACAGTGCTCTGTGACATGTTCAGAGATTGTAATATTATTTTAAAAACCTAAACTTTCTTTAGACTTATTCAGAAATTTACCCCCGATCTGTCTGATGTGTTCATTCAACTTGATTAAATTAAATTATAAATTTAAATTAAACACAGGTGGAGTTAGAAGGTGAAGTATAAAGGGCTGAATACATATGCATGCATAAAGATTTTGAATTTTATTTGTTAAAAAGATATATAAATCATGTACCATTCTCCTTCCACTTCACTTCAAATATAAAGTACTTTGTGTTGGTCTTTCGAATAATGAAATATATTGAAGTTTGCGGTGTAACTTAAAAGGTTGCAAAGTTTATGCAAGATTAGCAAGTTTAGCAAGGTGCTGTGTTGTGCTTTCTAATGACACTACCTAGTATACCATGTAAAAATGTAATGGCAGGTCCCCTCAGCGACATCTCTAGTTAATTTTTTATTTTATTCACTTTTTGATTGAGATGTTAGCTCATTAAATCCAATTCAAATGTTGAAACAACCTTGAGTTATTTCAATGTCTCAGTTTTGAGTCAAAGTTGTGTATTAAATTATTTTTGCAGCACTGGCTTCACCCAAAATTTATGCTTTCACTCAGCAGAATGTTTTCTTTGCTTTTCTTTTTCACATGATACAAATAAACCATCCTAACCTCGCAGATCAAATTCCATCTTCTCATCTGCTCCTTTAACTCTTACAACAGACAAACAATCATTTTAATAAAGCATCTCTTGTGCTCAGCCACCATATCATTCCTGGGGGCATGCTGAACACCAGGAAATGGGAGCCAAGCAAGCCTATTTCTCTCTGTCAGGCATTAAGCTGAATAGGAAGCAGCATCATTTTCTCTTTCTGCAGGGCAGAGGCACTGAGACAGACATTGTGGCTCTGTCTTTTTACAGAGCTGGGAATGAGGATGCTGGGGGAACGACACAGAAGCCATTGTCAACCAGCCTTGTTACTGTCAAGCAAGAGTCGGGCAGCACCAAAAGCCAAACAGTGGGTTAAACAAACACCCTGTGCTGCAGGTGGAGGGTTTTCATGTGGCTAAGTCAGACTAAATCCATTTTTCAGGAGCTGTGATAATTTAAAAAATCAGCCACATGTTTGAGATCATCACCACAATGCATTTCCACTCATCCGCCCCCCTCCAACATCCTCATTTTTAATAATTACGGGGAAAATGACAATAAGGACCTTCCATGTCTCCAAGTTAGAATCCATATTCATCTTAATTGGTACCTGGCAGGTTGTGTGGAATGGAGATGGATTTGAAGTCATTTACTGGAAGTTCTTGACAGGCGCAGTGGAAGAGAACACGGGGCCCCGTGCCGGCACACATAGCTCGAAAATCATCTGTCAAAATTTAACATATCTGAGAAGAAGGCTGCCTGTCATCTCCGATGTACATCTAACCATGCACATGGGCGCATTTGATCGGGAGCTGTGCTGTACCCCCGATGTAAAGCACATTCATCAAGTTGATATTTGGTTGACAAGACAAAATAAAAAAAAATGCTCCTGAAAGGAGAAAGGGGGGCTTATAATGAGTTAAACATAGTGCCAAGTCAGTTTTTTTAATTATTTACTATACTGTTTTAAGCTTAGACTGCAGTGTTCACTTTTTATCCTGATTTAGCTCTGTTATATTTGATGCGGTTTGTTGGTTTCGCCTCGGAAAAACAAAACAAAAAAGAAACATTGCTGACAAGCTCACAGCTCAGCCGAGGAGATTATCAGTGGAAATCTTCACTCTAACTTCTTTATTTCCCTCCAAATCAATGTGGTGAACAGCAAGACGTGATTGATAATGATATTAAGATTGATTGTCTAAATCCCTTCCCACAGTTCAAAGTCCCCAAACAGAGAACATACACATGCAATTCGGTGCAGAGATAGAACTTGACAGGAGCTGCCAATAGATAAGTGAAATAGGGCCAGACTGAAAGGCCTATCAGTCCCTGAGGGGCTTAGCTGCCGGATTGTGAAGCTCTAAACTGGCCGCGGTGGAGGGAGATAGTCGACATTGGTTTTAAATTACCCCAGATTGCCTTGTGGTTTCAGTCTGCAGGGCTGCCAGCAGACAAGATGTTTGTTAAAACAAGTGCAGACACTGAGGCAGATTGGGGCGAAGGGTGGACCTGTGATTTCCTGGTCCAACAGAACATGTTGGAAAGCTGGTAATTGCAGAATTGGCAGACGAGCTAAGGAGGTTTTGCAGCAATGATATCTGCTGCCGGGACTGGGGAAGTGGTGTTGCTACAGAGGGGAATTGGTATCTACTTTAGAAGGATAGTCGGATACAATATAAACATGTTATATAGACATGGGCACATTACCGCTGTCAAGTTAAAACAGAGATTTTAAGCAGTCATTGTTTCAAACCCACATGAATTGTAAACGTTAACATTTCTATGGTTTAAAATTAATCTAAAAACCAAGTATTGACTAGAGGTTTCCTCAGCTGTACCAAGTGATGCCCCTCCCACACTTGTTTTTAAGCACTGCTGGTTGACTGGCTGTTAGAAGTCATGTCATATTTGCTTTTAAAATAAGCACTGCATGTGTACTCTGCGGCACCCCTCCCCTTGTGCCTGCTCTCTGTCTCATGCTGCCAGTGCATCAGTGTGAAACGTCACAGCTCTATGTATGTCAGGCAGCCGACTGCAGGTGCTATCAAAGCAGATAGCCTGACTAATTAACCAGCTAATATCAGCTTCTATCAGCACTTTAGAGCTACTTCTAAATTTGCAAGAGTTTATATATATATATACAGTATATACTGTATATATTATATACATATATAAAATAAAAAAACGTTATAGTGAACATTGATATAGCTGCAATAATTAATATGTTCTTTTAGCTGAAGTTGGAATAATTGTTGCTTTTCTCAGTAAATGAAGGCAATTATGGGTTTATGCTTAATTATGCTTTTTGTGTGAATACTGTGTTTCTGGTAAACCTTGGGATTTTCACCTTTGCCTATACTTGGAAAATCTCACTCCATTCCAATGTTAAATCATAAGGTGCTGATGTTCATTGTACGCTGCAATATGAGAAATAAGATTAAGGTTTATGTCAATTTTTTAGAATAGTTTTACAAAAAACTGCCAAATAGCTGTTAAAGAAATCTAGATCATTCTAAAGATAATAATATACAAAGCATTTGAATTGTTCTTTCGTAAAAATGGTAGGACAAAAATGTACATGACTTTGTTTAGTACAGACGTTTAGGGTACAAAAACCAAATGTCTGCTATTACCTACAATTGGTCAGTTTGTCAATTTAGAGTAATTTATGATGCTTTACTCATAGTCTACTGTAACGACTTGTGGTTATGTGACTACAATATCCACCAGCTGGGGGTCACTCAGGTATTTTGGTTTGGTCAGGGGTCATACTTTCATATTTAAGACTGGCCTCTCTCAAAAAAATCAAAAGTCATCACAGAAAGGTGTTGTAATTATGAATATGAATATATTATTTAATATTAATATTTTAATATTTATTAAATAATATTTCGGTCTGTTAAGGGTTGTCCTGTGAATACCAGCCCAATAAGGCGGTGGCATTAGGACAAAATTGAAAGGGATGAGCCAAGCTCTGACATTATTGAACAGCAAAACTGCACACACATGGAATGAATTCACACAATTTCTTAAAATACAAGAATTTATTAACAAAAATAATTCAACTCAAAATCAAACACATTTCAATCAACAAACTCTTTACTATGCTAAAACAATCCAACTAAACTACCAAGCAGAATTAAAGAATAAGGAAGACCAATGGGCTATGTACAATATAAACAAGTTGATCACAGATGGTTGAAAATCATGACCGAAAGAGTGATGCAACATTACCATGCAATGTTATTTATGTCTGAGAACCAAGGATTATCTTGAAGAATCTGGAAGTGAAGGGAAGTTAGTCTTGGAACTAACTTAGGCAATAATTGGCATCCCTTTAGACAACCATTCACAATGCAAGATCAGATAAAATATTATTTTAATAAAATAATATTTTAAAGAATGATTTGCTAAATAAAACCAACCTTCTGGATGACCGATTCTTAACAGTGTTTAATTAGCTGCCTTTATTTATTAAAATAATACTTAAAGAAATATTATTAAGGAAATAGTAAAATAATATTTAGGGAAATATTATTTTGAAAAAGAACCTAATCTTTCTGGAGAAATGGGGCTTAATGGTGTTTACTTAGTTATCAAGTTTAGTAAAATAATGTTTAGGGAAATATTTTACTAGATTGAAAACCAACAACCTTTTTGGATAAATGATCCTAGCAGGCAAGCACGTGTTCTTAGCTGTTAGTGGTTCAAGCTAACAAAAGAAGTTTGTAGCTTATCATCAGAATCAAAAACATACCCTTAAAATACCACTAATAAAAGGGGTTAAAATACATAAGCATGGACAGCACGTTATGGCCGATCTTCTGTGTTTAAAATCACCCTTTAAATAAAGTTTTTCTTAACTTTAAAACAAACACAAACACAGAACACATAAACTGAGCACGTGTGCTGAGCAGATAATCTGCTAGCACTAAGATGGCTGAGTTTCACACAAACAAAATCAAACTTCATAAAACAAAAAAATGTTTAGATCATTTAATTCTAAATTACTTCTCTCTCTTTGCCCAAACCTAACCTCTCAGGTGAACCGAGCTGAGGAAAAGCTGTCCAGGGCGACGAAGTTTGACGAAACATCCACAGTGAACAAAGGGTTAGCTTCAGCTAACCTCCGTAGCTGTTGGGTGGGGCGGCTCGTTCTGTCAGCCAGCCAAACTGCACGTTACAGCTGTAACCACGGTGATGCAGTCCCGTTGTCCTTCCTTCAGACCGGGAAAACCGCTCCACTCGGCGTCGTAGAGACAGGGTCTCTGCTGGGAACTCTCTGGAACACAGTTTGCTTCTGTAGACCTCAGAGAGAAAGTCAAGCAACGCTTGTACCTTAATTACCCCATGAATGAATACCGGATACACAAACAGCAATTCATTTGTACTTAACTTAGTGCATATGATCGCCTGATCGTATGACACTCTTGGATCCAGTTTGAAGAGTTATGTCTGTTTGCCAGCAAAGAGATATTAGCGCGCTGTGTCTATCCTTCCAGATCCGCCGGGGGACCAGTGTGGAAGAGGCAGAATATCTGCGAAAGCGGGGTTTTATTCAAATAGTGACATCACGGGAAGTCCACTATTACCCCTTTTCCTGGCTGTGCTGGAAATAGGTTAATGCGGTTTATTTTGAAAGTTCCAGAAAGTCCGTAACAGACTTTCATGTTGTAACCATGGCTGGGTCCCAACAAAGGGTAACATTTAAAAACAAATGTCCCTGTTTTTACATTTTACCAGAAATATGTCAAAGTGAAATATATTCATACCCCTATCAATAATTAATGAAAAAATCCTGGCTGATAACCAACACTTCTGACTGCTGACCACCTTTTCCATGTTTCCGCTGGCATTTTAACAATTTATCTTTGGTGACGAGCTACAAGTCTTTGAGGTTGGAAGCCCCCCATGCCAACACCCTTATCTTTAGGTCCTTCTACAGTTTCTTTAGCAGATTCCAGTTAAGACTCCAGGATAGGCCCACTGCAAACTGGCAATAATACCTCCAGTCATGTTGAAATAAAAAAACCTTCTAAATCTGTCAATTTTAGCAATGAAAAATAAAAGAGAATGTAAGAAACAAAGCATATTCAGTTTAATACATTAGACAACAATACCAAAAACACTTTCAAATTTAAATAAATAATTTTTTTTTTTTTCTGAAAACAGTCACTGTTCAGAAAATGTGACTAAAGAAACAATACAATATTTCTGTTGAAGACTTATTTTACTAAATAAAATAATTAAACTAAAAAACAAAGCAATTTTTAAAAATATTTTGTTTTGTTTCTACCAAAAAGCTTTTGTCCAAGACTAAATCTGCTGGACTACCTTTTGAATTTTAGGTTTGAAAGCACTTCACCTGTTACTTCTCTATGGGTAATCCCTTAAAAACCAACACAACTGTTGTGAAACAGAACAGAAAAATACCACAGAGCTGCAGAAGCACATGATTTCTTTAATTTTTTCCATCAGCTTCTCAGTCTTGCATTGTCACCCTCAGAGTCCTTCTCACATTTATTCTTTGGCATTCAGAGCACCGTGCACGTAGCATGCCGCTAAGGCACAAAACTTTCAAACACTCTCTTGCACACTGCTTTTAAAGTCCAAAGTTTACTTTTGTCACAGGTGCAATAACAAAAGGCCTTTTAAGCCTGACTTGAAAATCTTTAAGAGAAATTGGCTCCAGCATTGAGGGGTTGAGATATTGATTCTGGCCTCTGGCTTGGTCCAGGAAAAGATGGATAGATTTCTTTTGAAATGCACTCTGCGTGAGAATATAAAGACTATTGTGTGTTCTCACTCAGGAATAAATTGTTTCATGACATATCTAGGGCCACCTTTTAAGCTGCAAGCCGCTTGCTTCTCTTGAAAGGCAAATGTTGACAGGGTGGAGCACATTCATCTGTGCTCCCAGCCTACCCACACCTCATAGAAGCATTTATTGAAAGTTAAAGCTCCTTCAGAGAGCTGGCAGCCTCTCGTTGGAATATCTATTTCAGCAGCTGGTGAGGCTGATTATATGGGGGTTGTGCCACATACTGGCAACGATATGCACCTCCCGCAGAGGGAAGAACTATTATGATGCTAGTGACTGATGTGTTCATCTGCATGAATTTGTACAATCAGAAGCACTTGCTTGTTTTGGTGACATGTTACATGTTATCTTTGATACATTTTGTTTTCTGATTTATGCCGCACTTATTTAAAGGAACCCGTGACAATCACTGTTGGAGCGAGATGCTTTCAGTGTTTACCTCCGTGCAGAACAGCTGCATGGCGGGTCAATAAAAGGTAGCAGGCATTATAGGAGAATTTCCCAATACCGACACCAATAGCCTTGAACGATGATCAAAGCGGTGCAAATTGAATCATTGCTTGTTCACACCCTGTTACCCACTCTTAATGATACCATGCATTGAGTGCTGTCAACACAAAAAGCAAGAATGGGTTAGCTCTACATGCTGGTTTCAGTTATCAGATTCATATGTAAAAACAAAAAAAAGGAGAAAACATAATTACCAAGCCAATAGACTGTGCAGTTTTTATCTTTACATTCTTGATTATCTGTGGAACTACAGTTTTCTAAAAGTGCAGTCTTGTTTTTTCACTGTATTGACCTCTAAAATCTCATTTTACAACAAGACACTTCCTGTCTTCCTGTTTGAAGTCCCTATACTACCTCTTCAAATTTCGTACATTTTCCCACATTCCAACCACAAACTTCAAAGTATTTTATGTGGGGGTTTTTGTGATTGGCCAACACAAAGTATTGCAAAATTGTGAAGTAGAAGGAAAATAATACGTGGGTTTCAAAATAATTTACAAATGAAAATCTGAGGAGTGTGGCATGCATTTGTAGCATCATTAAGTCCATTGGTCAGATAAAGCTATGGGAAAATTTAAAGCAGGGTTAGGTTATAAAAAAAAAACTTCCCAAGCTGTGAACATCTCACAACTCTCTGTTTAATTCATCATCTGAATAAAGAAAGAGTATGGCACAACTGCAAATCCAACAATACATGGCGGACGACCTAAACTAAGAGGCAAGGCATGATGCTCACCCTACTAAGCTTGAGCTGTTGTGGAAAGAAAAAATGTCAAAAATGACAGTCTGTACAAGTGCAGTTGTGGTGGAGGCATACTACAAAAGACGTGCAACTGCAATCACAGCGAAAGGTGGTTCTACAATGTACAAGGAGGATAAATGCAAGGCATTGTACACTTCTAAGATTTAAAGAAAAAATGAAACCATGTATTCTTTTACTTCTACCTTACAGTTCTGCACTACTTTGTGACGGTCTATCACAAAATATCCATTAAAACATTAAAATTTCTGGTCAATTTGTGACAAAGTTTAAAAAAGTGCAAACCTCTTCAAGGAACAGTAGATTAAAGTAGGTAAATACGATTTTTGTTTATTGCATGTTTTCTCAAATTAAACATCTTCGCAGTCAGAAGTAGAGAGTTTTTAATGTCTTGTTGCTAAATGAACAGGGTAGCAAGAGAATTGCTAATGGAGCAGAACTGTTAATGATGTCTTTGAAAGAAATGAAGCTTCAAACTGTGTGTTTATCCCCTTCCATTTTTTCTGATTTATTATTGAACAGTATGACATTTAAAATAAAGACTTAAACCTTTGAAAAATTAAGCAAGAGTCTGGCTCTGTGTTCTGCCTTTTCTTTTTAAATAGCATTTTTTCCTCTTCAACAGTGTTCAGAATTCTCTCCCCTCTCCCACTGGCTCTGAATATGTGCCTCTTCTTACCAGTGCCATTGATTTAAATATCAAACGCCAATAAAAGTCACCTCTTTCGGTCTGTTTGAGCTCCAACATGCTGAGAAAAGCAGCCGGGTGGCATGGCCCAAAGAATCTTAAAACTGTTTAGTCAAAATATTAATGGAACGGAGCCTGTTCCTGCGACTCTGCAGCCAAAGAATCATGTTAATGTTCTTCAAGTTACATCTTGGCAAGACAGACATTTATATTCATTTCGAAGGCGAGCTGACTGAGTATGCAGTGAATGATCTTTTTCAGCCCCACCTTCATAGGGAGTTTCCTTGCAGAGATCATCTAACAGTCTTGACGAAATGTCTTTGGGTTCATGTGCTTTTTGCTTTGCAATTTACCCAATGTTACAGGCTTTACAAGCAGCAATTGTATATCCTCCCACTCAGCTATACATGGGTAAATAATAGTTTTTAACTACAATAAATTTCTTACAGAATTTTACGAATGTTATTACATCTTCTATTTCTGTTTTACTGTGTTGGAACATTCTGCATCGGTCCAGTGCATTGGGTGTGACAGTTTTTATAAATAAAAAGAAAATACTGGCTTACACCTTTGCTCACCCCTAAGTGACGGATTTTTTTTAGTTATTTAAAGAAAAAAATGTTTAGTTTTGCAGTCAAGCAAAGTTTACATTTAATATTGATAGTTAACTTAACACTGGAATACGCAGTAGATAGAAATTAAGACATTTTGTTTGAAAATTAGCAAAATAAGACATAACTCGGCATGACTCTGATCACTAGCTTGGGAAAACTGGCTTCTAGTTCTGTCCTGGGTATGTGTTGAGTATGCATCAATAATCATGGGTGAGAAACAAGACCAGGAGTTTTCGATTAATTTGTGACAATAGTCTAAAAGAGTTTTAAAAGGTCTATAGTTTTGCAAGGATGCACTGTAATAGTTCAACTTACATAGCTTCTGGTCCTGAAAGCAAAGTAAATGTATAAAAGTTTGAAAAGCTAGTGATATGACATTCACGAACAAATCGATTCTTTTCCTTATCTTGAACAACAGGACTCAAGGCTAAGTTGGTGAGAGCCGTTCTGTTTTTTTTATTACTTTGCTTGCTTATAATGCTACTTTTTCAATTTAATTTAATTTTATATTGTATTACTTGGGCTGCTCGGTGGCACAGTTGGTAGCACTGAAAACTGAAGGGTAAATACACTGAAGCTTCAGAAGACATCCATCAATACTCCCTTAAATTGTTCAAAAGCTAGTGCATTTACGTTTCTGGGAACATTTCTCAGGAGTACAAGTGGGTAGCATTGTTGCCTTGCAGCAAGAAGGTCCTGGGTTCGACTCCCGGCCGGGGGTCTTTCTGCATGGAGTTTGCATGTTTTCCTCCTGCATGCATGGGTTCTCGCTGGGTACTTCAGCTTCCTCCCACAGTCCTAAGACATGCCTGTTAGGTTAATTGGTCTCTCCAAATTGCCCTTAGGTGTGTGAATAACTGTGTGCGTGGTTGTTTGTGTGTTGCCCTGCGATGGATTGGCCTGCCCAGGGTGAACCCCGCCTCCCGCCCATAGACTACTGGAGATGGGCACCAGCTTCCCCGCGACCCACTATGGAAGAAGCGGTATAGAAAATGACTGACTGACTGTATTACTTAGGTGACTAAATAGAAAAACCGAAAGGCACGAGCATGTAGCGCACATGCTTTTTGCTCACTTACTGTTTGTTTTCGTCACGTGTCATGACGGCATACAAGTGTGTGGCGCTATGTGTGACCTGGCAGTGGGAAAGAGGAGGAGGACTGCCACAGTGTGCTCCTGGCTCAAGGTCAAAACAATGAGTGGCGCAATAAAACGTTTGCACACCTTGTTTCAGTAATGTTACCAGTTAAGTGTTGTTTACCATTAGTGTGTTGCCTTAATAGTTATATGTAATTGTGCTGAAGGTGATTTTTTGTTACTGCCAAAGCAACTCAAGTGCACTTTTTTCTCTTCTACTGTTACATTTTGCTTTCTTTATTGTTTCTATGTTACATATTACATATTAAAATGCTATTAATGCTCACACAACCTGTAGTAAAGAACTACATGGGTATATGATATTGATATTTTGATATTTTATCAATTTTTTCATGAACATACTGTGGTTCTATTTTGCACCTTTGTTAATACAAATATGAATCTTACTTAATACAGATAAATCGGCTTTTGTTGTAAACTTTACCCACACATGCCAGGTTTCCTAAAATTATTATATTTAACTCTATATTAGGGTTCATTAGGGCCATAAGTCCCATCATTAGTCCCATCATTTGCCCCAGCTATAACATAGCTAATAACCAACTAACATCAGCATGTTTTATTTTTTTGCTTGCATGAATTAAGCAGAACAAAAAAAAAGGTGTATTATTCTGCTTAAAAATGAGCTCTGAAAAGCTATAACTAAATTCAGGATGTCGTATCATATATTTGTTCTGGTCTCTGTATCATACTCAAAGTAACTCTAAATAAACTTCAGAAATAACTATATTATAACTGTAAAAACCAATATGGTATATTTATTGTTAACAGCAACGCTAATTGTTATTTTTCTGTTTTTAAATAAAAGTAATTAGATCCTATTAGAATATTTATTTTTAAGTTTTTTTCAGGAGTTACTGATATTTTTATGCAAGTTATCGTACCGTGAGAATCTAATAAGCCCATAGAACTGTTTTAAGACAGTTTTTCGAATGTAGCCCTAAAATCTACAGTTAGGTTAGTATTAGTGACTGAGGAGAGATCAGGTTTGAATAGATGGGCAAACATAGATGTAAAGCCCTTGTTTTATAGCTTAAACCTGATGACAAGAGATGACTAGCCAAGAATTTTATGGTAACTGAATCGTAATCAGCCAATCTTCCATTTATCGGGTCTGATAGGTGATCGGCAGGTCAAGTACAGAAAAATAAAGGCGGTTCATTCATCGAGTGCGGGGTGCGAGTGCATCCATCAGTTAAATAGAAATAACCGGGGGGAGATATATGCTTTTATGCAAAAATGTGGATTTTTTTCTTTATTTATTTTCTTTATTTAGTTTCTGTTGGATTTATGCTACTACCTCTATTAGTGAACCATAGCACAAATAATTTAAAAAGGAATCTTTCAAATTTGGAATTTGCGGGTCAAACCACAAAGAAACCCTGAAATCGGTATCGACCAGGAAAAGCTTGATGTACTTATAACACAGTCAAAAAAAAATCTAACTTTTGCAATTAGAGACAGCTGGTAGCACCAATCATTTATTAGACCAAAACCAAAATTCCTTTAAACAAATATGATTACTGTTCATGTGCCAACACTGTAGCCTGGATTCAGCCCACTCATTTTCATCCTAATTTTCCAGACAAGCTCTCAACAATGAAACATTCTTTTACCTGTGATACTTTGCAAGTCGCGCTGTTTTATGTCCACCCCCTCAAAAAGACAGTCAAGGCAACAAATACATCATAATCAGTTGCCCTGTGGTGCTGGGTATTAATTATCCTGTGTTCTCCACTCATTTGCACATGTACTGTAAATGTCACCACAGAGATAAATAGGGAGACAAAAACTGCAGCTTGTAGCCTTTATGCAGCAGAATGTCAGAGGGGGCTTGCAACAGATGAGATATTGGTTTTGGCTTGTCGTGGATTATAGGTCAAAGGACATTTCCACAAGCAATAAAATTTGCATGTCATCTCTGTTTATATCCTTATAAATAGCATGCCAGGAGACATTTTCATACACACTGTTTAGATTTGGCAAGTTCCAGTGTAATAAAGGGTACATCTGTTATCAACAAAGACCTAATGTAATCGGAAGCAATACCATATAACTTTGTTCAAGTCGTCTGCCAAGTCTGATAACTACCAACTCTGATCTAAAAGCCATTTTTGTATTTCATATTTTTACACAGAATGAACTCCTTCCTGCCCCCACTGTTCTGACATTACTTTTTAGTAGATTTATGAGTGGATTGAAAAGCACTTTGGGCCAAAGAAGAAAAAAAAGATCAGCTCTCACGTTCTCTGTGTGGCCTTTAAGGTGCGAGGAATAAAGGAGGTATTTGTATTAATCGATCACCTGCCAAGCCTGGTTGAAACCTGGCCCTAATGTTGCTTGCTGCCATTTTGCAAGCAGCTTATGAAAAGGATTAGAGTGGCTCTGTGGAGTGGGAGAGTGTGAACAGCAAAGTTCTGTGGCCGGCAAGCAAAATAAATCAATTTATGCTTGATGGCAGTGCGGTTGGGGAACATAATGTCTAATGATGATGGAGTTTGGACACTTCATACTTGTCATTGTGAAATTGGACTGCCGTGCTGCTAATGATGGTAATGTATGTTGTGCCTCGTGTACTACAGTAATCCTTCATTCTCTCTCACTTAAATGTATCTCATTGTCTGGCATATTGCATTATGGATACCGGTAGAAAAAAGAAAAACAGAATTTAATTTATAAATGCATTCATTTGTGCACCGAGGTAATGTGAAAAACTGGATAACCATATAAATTCCTTTTTTTTTCTTTTGGTCACAGGCGATTGTAACTTTGAGAAGCCGCTGGCAGCGTGTGGATACAGCCAAGGCAGAGATGATGACCTTGACTGGGAACAGGTCAATTCCAGGGAGAAGACTTCATCAGATCCATGGATGCCCTTAGGTAAGGACGGTGATGCTGGGCAAATGATGAAAAGAAATCATGCTGAGAATAAGTAACTCAAAAAGCTGCACATTTAACACAATCTGCTTTATGTCTGAGGCAGTTAGAAGCTGTGAACAAAGATTCTTTGATGATGAAGAAGCAGTTTTCAAAATGGTTTTTGAGTTAGTGAACTTTCACAGTTATGAATTTTGACTCATCCTTTTTTATGTGAGCCAGTAGGTTCTGACAAAGAGTCACTCACTGGAAACAAATTATATTCAAATTCAGATATTCTAGTTTAAATATTGAAATTTAACTTAACTTTAGCTCACTTCAGTTGTCAACTAAGCCTGCCTGAATTGTGAAGACTGGGAACCTTTCTTATGTCTAATGTCATAATATAAAACTTTAAAAGCCGAAGAAGGAAAATATGATAAAAATATGATATCTTTACTTACACCTTTTACTTACACCTACTACACCTACTAATACTACCGCCATAAATATGCTGCTGTTCTATAATTTTGTAAAATATTACGACCACTTATTTAAATAAGACATGAGGGAAAACGTACCTATTGTTTCTTCCCTCCAAGTTTCATCTGGGCATTTACTGAGGGTCTGGTCCCATATGACTTGGTGGTCTACTCTCCCTAGTGGTCTGGTGCACTTCCACTTTGTGGAGCAGGTTTTAAATTTTCGTAGCATTTTTTCTTTTGTTTCTGTCTATTTTCTGTGATTGTATTTCTTTTGCAGCGTCTTTGTGTTGCATTGTTTTTTTGTGTTCATGTGTTTTGGAGTTTGCATCATTCATGTGTTTGCAGATCATTTTAGCTCTTTGCTGCACGATTGCACCTTTAAGCCACCGTACAGATTCTATGTTAGAACTGATTTAAACCAGGCACAAGAAGAGTTTACCTGGTTTCCCTAAAAGTATACAATATGGAAAGCGCAATCAAGGGCATGGCAGAAGATCCGCTGCTAGTGACAGCGACTGAAATACAACATATAATTTTAAATAAGAAAATAGCACACGACTTCAAGAGATATACCATATGCACAACACTTATTTATCTCCCAAACCACATTTACATGACAAATTCTCTGCTGTTTTATTACATCTATCACCCAGGGACTGGTTCTGTCTGCTGTTTTAGGTGTTCATACCAAATACTTTCCTGTTCAAGGCATGAATCTGACTGTAACTGGAATATGCTGTGTGGCTACTTTCAATAGCTTTTAGTGTTGGAGACTAATGAATATTCATTACAGCCTTATTCATATTTGTACGTAACACAGAACTACTTTATCTTGCATGAAAACACAATATTTCTAATTCCCTTCCAACACTACTGTCTAGTCATTTTCTATTTATTTCATTGCTGATGTAGTTTGTTCTAATACAGTGAATTATTGGGACAGCCATATTAACTAGCAACAATTGATATCAAAGCACTAAGATCCATTTTAATTGAAGACCTCTATCTATCACTCATGCGCCGATATTCATTAGAATGCCTTCCCTGCTTTTTGTGTTGTCCATGATTTGTCTCTTTAATGTTGCATTGATCGTTCTTCATTTGACTTGAAATGCAAAGATATCACCCTCTGAGAAGCCGGCTCCTTAGGAATTAGACTAATGGAAAAGCGTTTCTTCTTTTCATGTTATAACAAAGGTACCATTGCAAACTAATGGGTATTGTTTTTCCTGCCCTTTCTGTTGCCTAATCTAACTTAGGTTGCATCCCAGATAGATTGCATTGGCCCCCCTGGTGACAAAGGGGGAATTAATTAGGAATCCCTTACTAATTTTAAACAGCCAGTGCCCAGACCTGTTTGTGTGTGCACATCAGGATGATGTGTGTTAAACTGCCCTGGAGAAATTACTTGCCATGGTCGGGGAAGTGTCTCTCTTTTTCCATCGCAATTGATTAATAGCGGGACACATGGAAGCCAGGCAAAGGTGACGATGAAATCTGGGAAAGCCTTGACCTACAAATTAGCACTATGCGTGCGGTCTAAATTTAACAGATCTAATTAAAATCCCATGTCTGGTTAAGATGTGTCCCTGATTGTGCTTCCCAATCGGAGTACACTTCAGACAGGCATGGTTTCCACGTGTGCATCTTGAATTGTGCGTAATTAGCAGGTTGTGGCTCTTTTTCCATTTCAAAGTATGAGCACTCAACCTGCTGTGTGAAACTGTAATCTCTCCTCTTTGACCAGACTGAAAGAGATGTGAAATGTAGTGTACTTGACAGGTAAAATTGTTTTACTGATACGAGAGCAGGGGTTGATGTGTAAAAATGCATTTAGGTGAAAGCCACGCTGGTGGAAAAGCTATCTCACCTCTGATTGCTGTCTTACTCTCACCTCACACTTATGAATCTTTCCAAAATGACCTTATCATACTCACACAAAGAGATTGTTATCCTTCCTGGTGTGGCAGGATGGAAATGGAATTGATGTTGTAATCCTCTGAACAAAGAACAGAAGGCATTACTACCTCAACCACCTTTAAAATTGGTCGTAGATAGTATCTGTCTAAATAGGGGTATTTTCAATGTCACTGTGAATAGGCAATTTAAGTGGTGATTTAGGATTTTCCTGTTCTAGTAGAGCTCTCCAAGCAAATAATAACCTATACGAGTTGGAATTTCCAGCTCTCACGTAAGCTCTACTTTCAAATTACCTTTATATTCCTGAATCACTGTGGACTTTGTCCAAACATGGATTTGTTTAGTATTTTTTCTTTATTTAGGAACACCACAGGAATGTGGACCTCCGAAGTCAGGGAGTAAGGTTGTGGCATTTAAAGCAGTGTATCAACTTTTACCACCCACTCTGTGGTTCTAAATGCGAGAAAATTAAGCAGCTTTTGTCGAACATCAAGTCCTGTTGTGTCTACAAAGCACATGTGACTGTTCTAAATTGTCCCTGTTTGAAATAGTCCATATGTATTTCAGTGAAGGGTTAGTATACACAGTGTTCCACTGTGTCAGGACTGGGTGCATTACTTTTGCCGTAATGTCATTGTCTTTAGAATAAGATTAGGTAATGTTATTGGGTCATAGCTGGAAAATTTGCACTTGCATTAGATATGTCAAAGTGCTACTTGTGTGTGATATACACTGTTTGTTTCTGAGTGTCACAATAGTCACAGAAAGAGAGTCTGCTGCAGGGTTTATAAAATGTATGTTTATGTGCCCCTGTATGGAAGAAGTGGGTATAAAAAAATAGATAGATGGATGGAGGTTTCTTCCAACTTGAATCTGATTGAGAATTTGGGGAGGGAGCTAAACTTTGGGTGATGGCAAGGAGGGCTTCCAACCTCATCACCAAATAAAAGAGTCAAAACACCAGTGAAAACATGCAAAAAAAAAATTGGTCAGCTATTATAAAAATGGTTTAAACAATGTAATGCGGATAAAGATTTTTCCATTCCATATTGAGAAGGGTATAAATAATTTTGATAATGCCATTTTTAATAAAATATAAATAAAAACAGATATTTTTCTTTCAAAATTGATGCTGCTTTTGTATTGTCGTTTAAATCTCTTTTCCTATCAGACATGAAAAACCCCATGCACTTCCTCTACATGCCTGCCAGTCTTACATTTAAGGTTTTGTGGTTGTTCCTCAGACCAGACTGGAAGAACATTGTGGCTGTTTTTTTCTCAAGGCTGGGTCCAAATATGAACAACAGTCTTGGCAGACTCTGGTGATTTTTTTAAAATCATACTCAATGCTCACTTTGTGCATAAGATCTTAATTTTATTTTTTTCTGGAGATTTATAACTTACAGATCTGAATCAGTTAAATGCAATTGCTATATAATACAAATCTTTAGTCAGTGAAGTTTATTTGTAATGTGATCAAAGTTGTGAATGTGCAGAAATCCATCATACACTGTGGCAAACATCAGAGTTTCTTTGGATTAATCCACATTCTGCAAAACTCAGAATCAAAGACCAAACTGGCCCTATTTTGTTTAGTATGTAAAAACAATATCAAAACCTGAAAGTGAAAGATATCCAAAAAGAAAAAAACAAGCCTTCTGGTGACATGAGCAGGACACAAACAGCGCCTGAAACTCTTGGTTGTTTATGACGATGTGCTTACTGTCTAATTGCTACGTCTGGATGCAGGGTTGCCTTGTTTATCCCTCTTCGCAGAGCTGATTGCATGCTTTGGCTCCTGTTTAGGATGGTTCAGCCCAGTTCTGAGGCTCCGCGTGTCTGCCTGGCAACTCCCAGCCAGTTCCTCTGTCAGACCAACTGTAGAAACCCCTAGCAGGACTGCCACTGTCAGTTCTGCCCTGGCCTTAAATTATCGCCAGTTCTCACCGAGCTTTGGAAAGTGGAGATACAATTTTTTATTGGTAAAATTTTTTATTTCTTCCTTCCGTCACAAGTTATACATGGTGAGGTACACAAAATCATTGCTGAAAAATGCTTTTTAGGTAATGTTTTGCAGATGTGATAGAGAAAAGAATCTGTTTTCAGAGAGCCACAGCTGGTGCAGAGGCTGCCTCTTCTCTGATGGTAGCATAGATATGCTGCCAGCAGTAGGCTGCTGCTCCCTGCAACTCCCCTGAGACCCATTCTGGGGAATAATAGCAAGAGAAGGAGAAGGAAGGTCCTCTAACTGAGATTAATTAGTGTTTTTGGTATTCTGCAAGGCACAATAGCCAATGCGGCCCCAGCTAAATGACTTATTGTGTTATGCTTAATGTCTGCTATAAATATGTTACTGGAGAGAAATGAATGTTTTTGTCGCACAGTTTGTACAGGGTCTTTGTTTTGGTAGTGTCCTTGGTCGAAACTGACACCTTGACAATAATAAAGGATTGGCAGAATGAGGTTCTTCATTTGGTAACAGTGATCTTTTCTTCTGGTTCTTTCTTAACTATGCCTTCATGATATACATATACAATAGTTCACTTTTAAACACAACAGGGAAGACCATATTTTTTGGCACTCCTGGTAAAACTGAAGTAGAATATTCACACACCTAAAAACGTACAAATTCAATCATTAATTGATAACGAAAATCTAAGAATTCTTTTTTTTTTTAATCAAAACCACAAACACAATTATTTCTTCTCCTACAATCTCCACAAAATAAATATAACTGAATATTTTATTAGGTAGATTAGCATTCCTAGGAACTCCTAATGTTATGTAGTTACTGGGACGATGGGCTGGAGGAGCACCCAAGTTTATTTTTGGCAGCCACAAAATGAGAAGCATGGACATGGTGATAAAGTAATTTCCAAAGCTAATAGTTAGAGAACTGCAGCAAAGAGGCACATCTTTGCGTCACCAAGTCTCCAAAACAGCCATTGGATCTATCAAAGAATTTCATGACCACAGGCGTCAGTGTCAGGATCTGTGCTTTGTCTGTTTGTTTTGGTGCGTTTACTGTGCTTAGCCCCTAGATGGCGTGGAACCTGGAGGAGAGGTGACAGGTGTTCATCATTCCCTTGATTACCTGCTGAGGAGTATATTAGGAGGAGGCTGCCAGCAACTCACTGCCAGAGTGTTGTCCTTTGGTGGATTACCTGAACCTGACCTTGCCTTTGTGTGATCTCTGCCTGGATTACTCACTTCTGGAAAGAAGCTATCCAGCTCCATGATCAAAGACTCTAGCCTTTCGTTACTTCATTGGACCACACCGGTTGGCAGCCTCCTGAATTCTTCGCTCCTTGGATCAACCCTCAAGAACCCTGTCCACCCTCCTCCTTCCACTGCACCCACTTCCGAAACCCCGGACCATCTTATCATCCTGGCACACCATTATCCACCATTTTCTGTCTCAGGGGTAAACAACTATTTGGTCTCTCTGCACCACCCTCTGGCGGATCATTCCACCAACCCAGTAAGGCTGAATTATTATTCTTTAAGTATTGACCCTAAAGTATTCCCTACTCACCATCCTGTTTATTTTACAGTTGGTTTCCCGGTTCCAGTTCCCCAGCACATTTCACTACTCTGTAAATAAACACTTTACCGTAAAACTCTGTCTCCTGGATTGCTTTCTGCATGTGGGTCAAATCTGTTAAAAACAATATGACAGTCAGGGCGACAGGCCTGTAGTCATTTGATCCTGTGATGGTGGGTTTCGTGGGTACTGGGATGATGGTGGAGCGTTTGAAGCAGGAGGAAACCTCACACAGCTCCAGTGACTTGTTGAAGATCTCAGTGAAGATGTGTGCCAGTTGGTCGGCGCAGGCTCTCGGGCATGATGAGGAGACATTATCAGGTCCTGAGACCTTCCTTGTTTTCAGGCACTGGAAGAGCCTATTTACATCTTCTTCTGAGATCTTTAGAGCAGGCAGGGGGTCTGAATGTAGGGGGGTAGTTGGTGTATGGCAAGAATTTGTGTCTGAATGGAATGTGGAGGAGCTGGGTTGAGATGTGAACTGCTGCTTTTCATACTTGCAGTAGAAGTCATTCAACTGATTTGCCAGGCAAGGATTCTGCTCAGGGTTGAGGGAATGGCTCCTGTAGGCAGTCAGGTTTTTCAAACCATTCCAAACAGCAGAAGCATTTCCATGTTAGAAGCTTTTCTTTAGCTTCTCACTGTAGCTTCTCTTTGCTGCTTTGATCTACTTGGTCAGTTTTGTTCCTGGCCTGCTTATACAGGGCCCTATCCCCACTGTTGTGAGCCTCTACCTTATTCTTGTGCAGCTGCCTCAGATGAGAAGTGAACAAAGGTTTATTGTTGTATGTCCAGAAGGTCTTGATCTGCAAACACATGTCCTTACAGAAACTGATGTATGATTTCACCACCCAGTAAGTTGGATTAAATCAGTGGCTGAAGTCTAAGTTTATCCTAATGCCAAAGAAACACTAAAATTGCTCCATTTTTGTTTTCACAAACAGAAAAAAGGTTCCATTTGTTTTAAAGTACTGTTTATTGATGAATCAAATAGTTCACATTAGATCGATTTAGATTTTTGAACTAGAGATGATCAAATACAGTCCAGACTCTGAATTATCTTCTCAGTTCAGGGAAGCTACTGAATGAATGTACTCACAATAAATGTTGGATTTTTCTAAAGTTTTCAGTGTGAGATTATACAGCTGCAATTAGAGTTAAATTTATTTCAAAACATTTTAAGTATCTTAACCAGGGGTGCCAGATGTTGGCAGATGGACTAAACTTTAGGACTAATTCAGTTTAGTTGGATATTAGTTAATGGGAAAATACCTCGCTGCCTTACCTGGACTTCAAGTGGTGTTTATGGGGCTCGATGGGTTGTTCAAATAAACTAAAAGAGGGTCAGACCATTAAAATATAAGAGTACACAATGCTGGACTAAAAAAGGGCAGAAATTTAATTGGAATTTACATCAAGGCAGAAAAACATGAGGTATTGTTACAATTTTATGGAAAATATAGCTATTTGTTTTGAACCATTCCCCACTACATGTAGAAATTACACCTGGTGTTGAGTGCACTGTTTTTAGGTCAAGGATAGAACCCCATTAAATGATTAGGGGACAAAACAGAACAGCAAATTATAAAATCTAATCAATTTGTGCAATCATTCCTGGTTAAAGAAAGACTGCCATTTTACGCGCTGCATGTTTGTGGGGTTAAAATGTGTCCTTTGGCCGGAGCAAACAGGTTACCCATTATGATAAACAGGATTAAGAATGCACTTACGCTTCTAGAATGGAGGACATATTAGCATATTTTATCTTTTCTTTATCCGAAAGTTTTGATGGTATGAACAATTAGGTGACTCACCTGAAGATTCAGCTTTTTTAATGACTTTATATCATGCGAATAGGCTACTATCTGACCCATTTACGTCAGTGGAGCGCCAGTAGAGCGTATTGCATATTAAGATGACATATTTAGCCATTTGGGATTGCAGTTGATTGGCATACGACAACAAAGGATGCTGCCAGGGAACATAATAAGGGTTAGTTGTTCCACCTGACTAAAGTGACAGATCTTTAACGTGTTCTGCATGATTGATGGTTCTGGGTAAATCTGTTTGACTCCGTGCAAAAGAAAACCTGCCAGGCTCCTCATACGGAGAGGCCCAAACTTATCCGGTGTTATTTTTATCGGGCCCCTTTCATGTTGCAGAGGACACAGGGAATGTTCCAGGAAAAATTGAGAGAAGGCCATGGCTGCTCACATTAACAACCTAACCCTCACAGCGAGAGCATTTTTGATTGGTGGCAGACACTGAGAATGGCCCCGTCTTCATTGACATTTCCAAAGCGGCAGCCGTGCTTTTCGGCGGCGGTGACCTCTGTGAATTTTATTAGCAAATGAGACCTGGAGGGTTTGGGTTTAAAGAGCGCCCCTTCATTCTGATCCCTCCCCCACACACACACACACCTCCACATAATGATTTTCACAGAGTTCAGGACCTGAATGGAGGAGAAATAATGAGCGCTAGTCATTATTGCAAATTATATCCTCCGCTCAGACCATCACTCAACTCATAATTAATCCAGATACCTTCAAACTGTAGACTTTGATGATTGGGATTAGACAGGAGGTTATTTGTGAGACCTAGACTATTTCAGGCTTTATCTTTTTTTTAAAACTAACTTCCTTTCGAGGAATAATACATAAAATCAACAATAATGACTTCCTTGTATTTGTGCACATCTGCTGTTTGTATTGTTGGTGACAAGAAACTCTTATTGAGGACTCTGCATCAAATCATTTGTTTCAAAGTAATTAATTACAAGTGTAGCTATGGCTTTATTTGACAGTGTGCTGAAAACATACAAATAGCTTAAGTACTGAAAAATAGTTGGCTTTTTTTGGATAGATGGGTAGAGTGGCAGCATAAGTCTTTTTCTGATCATAAAGTGCATCTTTAGACAAAATACAGTTATAGGAAGAAGAAAGAAGTAAATTCTGTTGTACATCTTGAGCTTAATTTGTCAGGACATTGTTGTGATTATGAATATGAATATATTATTTCATATTTAATATTAAAACTTTAATATTTTATTAGATAATATTTCGATCTGTTAAGGGTTGTCCTGTGGATACCAGCCCAATAAGGCGGTGGTATTAGGACAAAATTAAAAGGGATGAGCCAAGCTCTGACATTGTTGAACAGCAAAACTCTGCACACACACGACAATGAATTCACACAATTACTTAAAATACAAGAATTTATTAACAAAAATAAGTCAACTCAATTCAAACATATATTTCAATCAACAAAGTCTTTACTATGCCAAAACAATCCAACTAAAATACCAAGCAGAATTAAAGAATAAGGAAGACTAATGGTGCGTTCACACCGAACGCGGATTCTGCGATAGGAGCGGCCGATTTACATGTTATCCCTATGTAGAGGCGCGTTCAGGAGCGGAGCGGTGCGAGGCGGTGCGAAGGAGACGAAGGACGCGGTGCAGAAGGCGCGCCGAGCAAAGCGAGAGCGATAGACGAGTTGAAAAATCTGAATTTTTTTCAAAATTCGCGTCGCGTCAACCAATCAGGGACTGGATGTGGCTGTGACACAGGGTGAAGGACCGCAGCGGAGAAGAAACGGTTGTCAGTGATGGAGGACAAGATCATAGTGGCGGTGTGCGGCAAGCCTGAGCTGTATGACTCAACTAATTACTTTTACAGAGACAAGTACAGGAAGGACCTAGCCTGGAGAAGAGTCAGTGAGGAGACTGGAGTAGCAGGTAAAACTTTAAAATAGCGCCATTGTACTACTGTCTTTTGGCTAATTTATATCGGCACGTCACTTGCTAGCACGTCACTTGCTAACGTGAAGCTGTACCCTGTCTGTTGTTGGGCTAATTTTTAAAGTGTAAAATATTCTGTATAAGTTATATTCATAAAAGCATAATAAGAATAAGACAATATCACGATTCATCCGTGAAATGGCAACCACAGACAGGCTACAACTGCACTTCACAACCGACTCTGCTCCTTCATCCTCTGCTGCTGCACAACCTCCCGTAGGTGTGTACATGTCAAAGTATACAGGAGTAGACCTGCACATCAACACAATAGCTCAGTGTGGTATCTAATTTAAGAACTGTGTAATCTTGCAGGAAGGAGGAGAAGAGTGCGACCCCGGGAGGAGCCATCTGAGGTGGAACGGGCGCTTCTAGAAGCTCTCCAGAACGGGCCACCCCCGCGGGTCTCCTCCTCCATGGAACACTTCCTCCTCGGTTTAGCTCCATCCCTGGAAAGACTGCCACTAGATAAACAAGAAATCATAAAGTTCAAATTAATGCAGATGATTTTTGAACATAGCACAATTGTGCTAAATTTGGACCATGTGGACCCCCAATAATTTATTTGACATGTTTATGCATGTGGCAGTTTCTCCAGGGATGAACCTAAACTTCCTCTCATTCCTTCTCTCCATGCCACTCCGTTTCTCTTCTCAGTGCAAGGTCCTTCTGTACTTGTCTCCCTCAGTGTTGAGTCATACAACTCAGTTTTTGTATTGCAATAAATTTTGTTTCTTGCAAATATTGTAGCTCCTATCATTCCTGAAATGCATTGTACTCTTAACGACCTAGGAAAATAATACAGAAACGATAACCATAATATCAATAAAATATATATTATATTTAGGATATATAAATATATACATATACACTGTGTATATATATATATATATAATATATATATATATAATATATATATATATATATATATATATATATATATATATATACAGTGTATATATATATATATATATATATATATATATATATATACAGTGTATATATACATATACACTGTATGTATATATATACAATACAATACTTCTGTAGACCTCAGAGAGGCAGTCAAGCAACGCTTGTACCTTAATTACCCCCGTTCATGAATGAATACCGGATACACAAACAGCAATTCATTCCTACTTAACTTAGTGTATATGTTCGCGTGATCGTATGACACTCTTGGATCCAGTTTGAATGGTTACAGGGGTTGGACAATGAAACTCAAACACCTGTCATTTTAGTGTGGGAGGTTTCATGGCTAAATTGGACCAGCCTGGTAGCCAGTCTTCATTGATTGCACATTGCACCAGTAAGAGCAGAGTGTGAAGGTTCAATTAGCAGGGTAAGAGCACAGTTTTGCTCAAAATATTGAAATGCACACAACATTATGGTTGACATACCAGAGTTCAAAAGAGGACAAATTGTTGGTGCACGTTTTGCTGGCACATCTGTGACCAAGACAGCAAGTCTTTGTGATGTATCAAGAGCCACGGTATCCAGGGTAATGTCAGCATACCACCAAGAAGGATGAACCACATCCAACAGGATTAACTGTGGACGCAAGAGGAAGCTGTCTGAAAGGGATGTTCGGGTGCTAACCCGGATTGTATCCAAAAAACATAAAACCACGGCTGCCCAAATCACGGCAGAATTAAATGTGCACCTCAACTCTCCTGTTTCCACCAGAACTGCCCGTTGGGAGCTCCACAGGGTCAATATACACGGCCGGGCTGCTATAGCCAAACCTTTGGTCACTCATGCCAATGCCAAACGTCGGTTTCAATGGTGCAAGGAGCGCAAATCTTGGGCTGTAGACAATGTGAAACATGTATTGTTCTCTGATGAGTCCACCTTTACTGTTTTCCCCACATCCGGGAGAGTTACGGTGTGTAGAAGCCCCGAAGAAGCGTACCACCCAGACGGTTGCATGCCCAGAGTGAAGCAGGGGGGTGGATCAGTGATGGTTTGGGCTGCCATATCGTGGCATTCCCTTGGCCCAATACTTGTGCTAGATGGGCGCGTCACTGCCAAGGACTACCGAACCATTCTTGAGGACCGTGTGCATCCAATGGTTCAAACATTGTATCCTGAAGGCGGTGCCATGTATCAGGATGACAATGCACCAATACACACAGCAAGACTGATGAAAGGTTGGTTTAATCAACATGAAAGTGAAGTTGAACATCTCCCATGGCCTGCACAGTCACCAGATCTAAATATTATTGAGCTACTTTGGGGTGTTTTGGTGGAGCGAGTCAGGAAACGTTTTCCTCCACCAGTATCACGTACTGACCTGGCCACTATCCTGCAAGAAGAATGGCTTAAAATCCCTCTGACCACTGTGCAGGACTTGTATATGTCATTCCCAAGACGAATTGACGCTGTACTGGCCACAAAAGGAGGCCCTACACCACACTAATAAATTATTATGGTCTAAAACCAGGTGTTTCAGTTTCATTGTCCAACCCCTGTATGTCTGTTTGCCTGCAAAGAGACATTAGCGCGCTGTGTCCCTCCGTCCAGTTCCGCTGGGGAGCTGCGTGGAAGAGGTCAGTTTGTTGCGAAAGCGGAGTTTGTATTCGGACAGTGACGTCACGGGAAGTCTGCTGTTACCTGGTTTCTGGCTGTGCTGTGTTAATGCGATTTATTTTGAAAGTTCCAGAAAAGTTCTTACTGGCCATTCATGTTGTCCCCATGGCTGGGGTCCCAACAACATAAAAAAAAACTAATCTAGTTTATAATTTTTCTTACTGTTTTAGTAAAAACATCTCAGTTAAAAAAAAAGAGAAAAAAACAAGTGACCAGAAAATGGTCAAAAAGTAAACACATAGAAATAAAATTAAGTAAATTAAATCAATTAAGTTAAATAAAAGTATATAAAAATACATGTATTTATGAAAAATATACTTAAAGGCTGTGTCAAAAACTAAGTACACCTTTGCTGTTTCCATAGGGACTAACTTGGCAATTAAACTGATTCTGATTTAAGAGTGAAAGTAGCAGCCCGGTGCTGTAAACCCAACTTATGAATTAACTTATCCTCAGCAAGTGTGACCAATTGTATAATAGCAGAGGCTTTTGGTATTTTGCTGCCCTGTAGGGTGCAGGTGTGTTTTAACACAATGCCAAGAAAGACATAAGTGATGACCTTAGAAAAGCAATTGTTAATTCAATTCAATTCAGTTTTATTTATATAGCACCAATTCACAACACATGTTGTCTCAAGGCACTTAACAAAAGTCAGGTACATACATTGCAATTAGTCCTAACCATTGAACAGTGCAGTCAGAGTTAGTTATTTATTCAAATTGGATAAAAAGTTTTTCTGTCTAAGGAAACCCAGCAGATTGCATCCAGTCAGTGACTTGCAGCATTCCCTCCTCCCGGATGAGCATGTAGAGACAGTGGACAGTCACTGGCGTTGACTTTGCAGCAATCCCTCATACTGAGCATGCATGTAGCGACAGTGGAGAGGAATACTCTCGTTTAACAGGAAGAAACCTCCAGTAGAACCAGGCTCAGTGTGAGCGACCATCTGCCACGACCGACTGGGGGTTAGAGAGAACAGAGCAGAGACACAAAGAGAACAAAGAAGTACTGATCCAGGAGTACTTTCTATGGGAAGGAAAAGTAAATGTTAATGTTAAACAGCGCTTATTTTCAACAATGTCGCTTCAAGGCACCCCACAAAGGGTCCCACTGATGGTCATTGTTATACTAAAAACCACAAGGATTGGGATACCTCTCTCTGTCAGACTGATTATAACCATTGGAAAAGAGAAGGGGTCATACAGGTAGCAGAAATGGAGGGTGTGTTTGCACCTCAACCATAACTGAGCCGGTTTAGGCTAAACCTGACTCTCCCTTACTCCATCCAACAGGGAGGGAGGAAGGCTCCCACCCTGATAAGCTAAGCCTCTCTAACTATAAGCTTTATCAAAAAGGAAAGTTTTAAGCCTAGCCTTAAAAGTAGACAGGGTGTCCACCTCACGGACCAAAACCGGGAGCTGGTTCCACAGGAGAGGAGCCTGATAACTAAAGGATCTGCCTCCCGTTCTACTTCTAGAGACTCTAGGAACCACCAGTAAACCTGCAGTCTGAGAACGAAGTGCCCTGTTAGGAACATATGGAACAATCAGATCTCAGATGTATGATGGAGGTAGATCATTAAGGGCTTTATATGTGAGGAGGAGAATTTTAAATCATATTCTGGATTTAACAGGGAGCCAATGAAGGGAAGCTAAAATAGGAGAAATATGATCTGTCTTTTTAATTTTCATCAGAACTCTTGCTGCAGCATTTTGAATCAGCTAAAGGCTTTTAACAGCATTTTGTGGACATCCTGATAGTAAAGAATAACAATAGTCCAGCCTTGAAGTAACAAATGCATGGACTAGTTTTTCAGCGTCACTCCTGGACAGGATATTTCTAATTTTGGCAATGTTCCAGAGATGAAAGAAGGAAATCCTAGAAACCTGTTTAATATGGGATTTAAATGACATGTCCTGGTCAAAAATAACACCAAGGTTTTTTACTTTTTTATCGGCGGTCAATTTAATGCCATCCAGGTTAAGTGATTGACTAAGCAGTTTCTTTTTTAAAGACTCCGGTCCAAAGACGATAACTTCTGTCTTGTCTGAATTTAGAAGCAGAAAATTTAAAGTCATCCAGCTGAGTATCATCAGCGTAACAGTGAAAATGTATCCTATGCTGCCTGATAATTTTACCTATTGGAAGCATATATATAGTAAAGAGAATTGGCCCAAGTACTGAACCTTGTGGTACTCCACAATTAACCCTGGAGTTTAAAGATGATTTTTTATTTACATGAACAAACTGGAATCTGTCAGACAAATAAGATTTAAACCAGCCTAGCGCTGTTCCCCTGATCCCTACAATATATTCCAGCCTTTTTAAGAGAATACAGTGATCGACTGTATCAAATGCAGCACTGAGATCTAACAGGACAAGTACAGACGCAAGTCCATTATCTGAGGCTAGAAGAATATCATTAGTGACTTTCAGCAGAGCTGTTTCAGTGCTATGATGAGCTCTGAAGCCTGACTGAAACTCTTCAAACAGGTCATTGCTGTGTAAATGCTCACACATTTGATTAGCAACTATTTTCTCAGGAATTTTAGATAAGAATGGAAGATTGGATATAGGTCTGTAATTTATTAAGTCATCTCGATCAAGCTAAGGTTTCTTAAGCAAAGGTTTAATTACAGCTACCTTAAAAGCTTGTGGTACATATCCATTTACTAAGGATAAATTAATCATATCTAAAATGGGGCTGGTAATCAGAGGAAACACTTCCTTAAATAATTTGGTTGGGATTGGGTCTAACATACAAGTTAAAGGTTTAGATGAAGCTAATATTTCTGATAACTCAGGAAGCTCCAAAGGACCAAAACAGTCCAAACACAGATCAGGCTCCACAGCCATCTCCATTGTCGTTTCACTTGCTGAGGATGAAGTACTCATCTTCAGGAGTATGTCAAAGATTTTATTTTTAATAGAATCAATTTTATTTAAGAAGAAATCCAAAAAGTCATGACTGCTAAGAGCTAAGGGAATGGATGGCTCAACAGAGCTATGACTCTGTGTAAGTTTAGCAACTGTACTAAAGAGAAACCTAGGATTATTCTTGTTCTCTTCTATTAATGATGAGAAATAAGCTGTTCTGGCATGGCGAAGTGTCTTTTTATACAACAGTAGGCTATTTTTCCAGATTAAGTAGGAATCCTCTAGTTGTATATAGCGCCATTTTCTCTCCAATTTTCTAACATTATGCTTTAAAGTATGCAGATCTAAATTAAACCAAGGAGCCTGCCTCCTATGAATAATGAGAGAATAAGTACACCAAATCTTGATTACTCACTTGATTACAGCTCACTTCTGTTCTTCTGTTTGTAATGATTCGGGTTTGAGTCATTCAAAGTATAATTTCAATCCTTGAGGGGACATCCTAGCAAATTCATCCCAAGGTCCCATGGTGTACTGCACAGAGACTGTAAAAATGCCCAAGACTCTACAGGCCTCAGTTAACGTGTTAAATAATAAAGTTTATGGCTTGTTTCAAAGGATTACCAGGAGAAAGTCTCTTCCTGATATGGCAGCAAGACCAAGGTTTGCTCAGTGTCATCTGAATAACCCCCAAGACCAGAGTAGAGAAGGTTTGCCATAATGCACCATTCATTCGTCCGACAGATGAAGTTTGATCCTAAATGGCGAATGGCCTGCACTTGTATGGCACTTTATCAAATCCCCAGAGACCCCAAAGTGCTTTAAACTACAGTCATCCACCCATTAATACACACATTCGCACACTGACAGTGGTAAGCTACATTGTAGCCACAGCTGCCATGGAGCAGACTGAGGCTGCCATACACAGGCGCCACCAACCCCTCTGACCACCATCAACCTGCAAGGCGGGGGAAATGTCTTGCCCAAGGACACAACGACTGAGGCAAACAGAGTGGGGATTCGAACCGGCAACCCACCAGTTACAGGACGAACCCCTATCACTGCCGCCATCGGCGCCCCAAGGTCTTACAGTGAATGGGTGATAAAACACAACAATGATCCTAGACATTAAATCTACAAACTAACCTCTGAAAAACAAAAGAATTAACATGGGCTTATTTTTTCCACACAAAGAGTTTCCATTAAGACCCATCCAGCCATCCATCCAGCCATTGTCTATTCCTACTTGTCATAGTAGGGTTGCAGTGGGCTGGCGTGAATCTCCAGGGATCATTGGGTAACAGGCAGGGTACACTTTTGACAGATTTGACCAATCCATCCTAGGTTGAGTTTTTGTTCCTTAAATATTGATAGAGTAAACTCTGTTTTGAGTTTTTGTACATTGAAAATGGGAAATATGATTAATCATAACTCTCTGACTAAAGTAGGATTAAATTGGAATGTATGTATTTAAATGGTTTTGTATCCTCCTGAGACCCTGCGTTCTCAAGTGAGGACTTTGAATTTTTGATTCTCTGTGCCATGGTACTTATTTTTTTTTTCAACTTTAACCCATTGGCCTCATTCCTAGACACTACCAGCACTGCCTAGTGGTCAAATCACAACATTACACTCATTTTAGTAAAAACAAGATGGCGGGAATTCCAGTACAAAGCTTCTACAACAACTCTCGTCAGAAAAAAGGTAAAAATCCTAACTATATTTCATTCTTGAAACCAGTGTATTTAGGCACAGTTACATCTTTAGCTTTGTGAGGCATGAAATTTTAACAAATTCTTGCATTTGTAGCAAAGTACAATGCCGGTAAAGACAAAGTACTCATTTAAGGACATTGGGACTATATTTCGTTATTAATTGTGCCATGCGGTTGGATAAACCTGGGAATATTTGTAAGAGTTAATAAATATAAATAGTTATTGTAAATGGTGTTTGTCCAGAAATTTTGGTTAGATAAATATAGGTCTCTGAATCACTTCACAAGCGTAAATAGTTCAGTTATCTAGCAAGATACATCATTCATTAGCCACCTTTCTCTATTTTGATTTGAATTTGGGGTTTATATTATCATTACAGGGAAACTTACATTGTCAAGGGCAGAACAAATGCTCATGGCAATTGTAGACAACTCTGAGGTTGAAGATTTATCAGATGGCGAAGAGAATGATCCTGCTGTTGATGAATACATTCCTGATTTTGACCCATTGCCTGATGATTCTAAAGATGATTATTCACCTCCTGATTCACCAAAAGATGATTCTGATGATTATACACCATCTGATGCAGCAGAAGCTAATCACTACAACAGTAACGATAGTGACAGCGAGAAAAGGAGTGAGCTACAACATTCACAAGCACGCAAACGCAAGCGTAAACAACAGCATAGTGAGCTAGAATCCTATCGCAGAAATGAACCTCAAAATGCTGGATGTAGAGATCGTTGGAAATCTGCTCCTTTCACCCCTAACTTAATCCAGTTTCAGGGTAAAGATGATAGCCTGAAAAATGGCAGATTGGCAGCCACAGGATTATGTGGAGCACTATATCGACTCGGAGCTGATGAAACTGGTGGCTGACTGTACAAATGCCATGTCACTGGCTAAGAGTGGGAGATCTCTCAACACTTCTGTTGATGAGATTTATCACTTTTTTGGGGCAGCAATCTTGATGTCTTGTGTACATTACCCACAAACAAGGATGTTCTGGTCAAATGCTCTGTGAGTTCCTGCCATTAGTGATACAATGTCACATGATCGGTTTTTTAAACTGAGTAGCAATCTGAAAGTAGTCATTGACGACGATGTTCCAGGAGACAAGAGAGACATTGACAAGTTCTGGAGGGTGAGACCCTTTATGAATCGCATACTAAATGGCTGCCACCTTCAGGCTTGACCGGAATGTGTCTCAATAGATGAGCAGATGATCCCATTCACTGGAGCATGGCCATCCCGAGACTATGTGCCATCAAAGCCCAATCCAGTTGGAATAAAGAACTTTGTTCCGGCATCAGTGGATGGAATTGTGCTGGGCTTTGAGGTCTGCCAAGGTGCAAAGACACTGAGCTCACAAATTCAAGATTCTGAGGGATTGGGTTTAGGAGCCTTGGTTATCAAACGTTTGTCTGAAACGTTGCCTGCTGGTACAAAAGTGTATTGTGATCGATTCTTCATGACCATACTAGCTGTGGATCACATGCTGAAAAAGCAGGTGTATCTGACTGGGACAGTGATGAAGAACCGGGTCCCCAAAGCAATGCTGAAGCTGCCAAGTGACCCAAACCTGAAACGGCAAGGAAGAGGTGCTTCAGCAACAGTTACAAGGGCAGATGAGCAGCTTTGTGTAGTCAAGTGGTATGACAATAAGTCAGTTGTCATGCTTTCCTCTGCTCATGCAGAACAGCCTGAAGACACCTGCCAGCGATGGTCAAAGAAGAACAAAAAATATGTGACTGTTACATGGCCAAGCATTGTGCGAGAGTACAACACCAAGATGGGTGGGGCTGACCTATCAGACAGGATGATAAGCTACTACAGAATGAGTGTCCGCACCAAGAAATGGACAATTCGTGTTCTGATGCACTTCACTGATCTTGCTCTTGTCAACAGCTGGCTGCTGTATCGCCAAGATAGTCAGGAAAATGGTACCCCCAGAAAAGTTATCATGAAGTTTCTTGAATTTCGCATGGTAGTGGCTCAGGTATTTATTAACAAGCATGACGTTCTTAACAAAGATGCTCATGTCGCAGATGCAGTGGGAGAGAACGCACACCCTCAACAGTCAAGGAAAGGATCTCAGGTCACCCCAGTCCCACATGTCTCTGTCCGAACATGTTCTGCTGCCCATCTCCCAGAGATGGCTGACCTGAAAAATCCGATGCGTTGCAGAGGGCAGGGCTGCCCTGGGAAATCCCGTGTGCGTTGTACTAAATGCAGTGTGTTCCTCTGCTTGCAGAATCAACTCAACTGCTTTGCAGAATTTCACAAAGGCCGATAGGGCTGTTCTGGAAGGGAAGATTTATTTTCTGTAAAGGTGTTTTACACCGTAATGTTTGAAAAGCCTTGTTTAGGGCCTGATGTACCCACCTGTTTGCACTTTTGAAAATTTCTCCAAAGACAGTAAATCTGTTCTGGAAGGACAGATTGTTGTTGCTGATGTTTTGCACTTTTATTGTTATGAAGCCACGTTTAGGGCCTAAGGTCCACGCCTCTTTGCACTTTTTAAAGTTTCTCAAAGGCCATGGAGGACTGTTCTAGATTGACAGATTGTTCTAAAGGTGTTTTGCACTGAAATGTTTGAAAAGCCATGTTAGGGCCGGATACACCCACCTGTTTACACTTTGAAAGTTTCTCAAAAGCCAGTAGGGCTGTTCTGTAAGGGCAGACTGCTTTTTGCAGAGGTCTTCTGCTGCTTATACCTTTGTGTAGCCATGCCATTTTTTCCTGAAACTCTTTTGTTTTATGCTCCACTGTTGCAGTCTGAACTTAACTGGTTTTATAAATTTTCAACCAATCATATCTTAATTATATCCTTCAGGAAGATAGACCCAATGTACCCATATGGGGACATGGACTTTTTTGGAGAATGCTTATTGTAGAAAGCTGAATTTTTGTATTTATAGTAATTTGGACTTTCTGATTCCAATTTGCAAATAAAAATTCTAAATACAAAGATAAACCGACTGTCCTCATATAAGGAGATAATTGTTTGCAAAAACCACTTCATGTATCATGACAGAGTCTAGTTATTTAACATATTAGATCCTACTAATCCAATTTAGCTTGGAAAAAGAAAAAATGCAAACCAAACAAAATCTTGGGTCTCAGGAGGGTATGACTGGGCTATTTTGTATTGTATTTATTTTATTATATATTTCTGGATATGAATTGGACACATTTATCTTGTAAAGTGCCATTAGATGACATTAGTTGTGCATTGGTGCTACATGCAGTAAATACGCTAAATAGCATTGAACTGAAATTACCTTGCACAAAACTACCATCTAATGGGCTTTGCTGGATTTTTTGTTAAGCTGTCGATTAAATAAATTAACCCTTTTCTTCCTAAAAGGGAATGTTTTTTTAATAAGATGGTACAGTGGGTTTTTTCTGACATTTGTCTGGCTTTGTAGTTCTTTCTCTGTTTCTTCTGAACCACCACATGCTTTCAACAACAGTTAAACAGGCTGTCACCAGATAATAGGCCTCACTGCAGACATAAACACTTCTGAGGGGCTGTTCTACATTAATCAGTCATTAATAAATTGTGGTCATTACATTGTGCAGTAGAATTACACTGTTTAAGCAATTTCTTCAGGAATTACCCATCCTCATCAGCTTATTTTCTCACCAGCAGGAACTTTTTCTCCCATATGGACAGACGCAAGCTGTGGCCAACTCATAGTTGCTCTGCCAGTTGAATAAGCTGTCAGGGCATGGGATTAACCTGATGGAAGCCTTTTTTCAGAGTCCACATTCTGTTTCTATGGCTCACGATACCATTAAACCACCAAGTCTGTTATTTTGGTTTCCCTGATGTCTAGCGGAACCCGAACACTTGTGGGTTTTAATTTTAATTTAATAGACTTTGCTGGTTAGATTGCATGCATCCTCATATTTATCTTCTAAAATTGCTCACTTGTTTTGAGAAAATTCTTTTAGAGAAAATTCTTTACAAATTCAATGAAGCAGAAGACAGGGTAGATACTTAAGGTCCGTGTTAATTATAAAAAGGAAAACTAACTTAAAAGAAGACTAATCATAATGTTAGAGCTCCAAGAAAATTACTACGTTTATACTGAACCTGTACATTTATTTCCTCTAACAGTAACAACTTCACAGAATTAATGTTGGAGTATAGCTACTAGTTAATAATGTTTTTTCTACTTTAGATACGGTGGGCTTGTTAGTTATGTCTGAAATATTGCAGAATAATGAAAGTCACACTTTTCTATTTCAGCATCATAGCCTTCATTTCCCAAAGAAACAGCAACAGCAAATGTATGTAGCATCAGCATTGGGGACGCTTCATCTTCCGCTCATTCATTTTTCACAAGGGTTTCCGTGCTCCCCACGTTCAGCCATCATTGTAATGGAAGGTGAAGGTGGCCTACATTGAAATAATAATAAATCTGTTCTTCTGAATACCTTAGACAATAGCCAAGCCATGGCCTTTAAGGAGCTGTGAAGACAGGCTTTGAGTTCGCCCAGAGCTCTCTATTTTTAATTGGTCTCGAACTCCGTCATTGTGAAAGAGATAGAGCTAGAGAAAGAGGGATGAGGGGAATAGGAGAGAAAACACCCTTGTGCATCACTAGCACATTAGCACTGCACTAACACAGTGTCACTATAATTTGGTCTTAGTCTCACTGGTTAATTAGTTTGTCATGGTGCAGCAGGTCCTGCCGAGTATCTGGTCGTTAGGCTTGGAGAGAATTTGAGCTGAATGACAATAAATGTAATGCTATGATGTTCTTCAGAAGTGTTACACTCTGACCGTGGAAGTATGAGACACTCATACTGAAAAAATAAATATATTTTCACCTTTTTTGTTTGGTTTCACCAAATTCAAGAAAATTTGTATAGAATTTGTAGACAGGGGTGTACAACACTGCTACATTGCCTGCTGGCAAAGAAGAACATTTTTTGGTATATCTAATTATGTAGGTGTAATTTGAGAGCCAGTTCCTCGAAGTCTGTGGCCATAGTTCTAAATCAGAAAAAGGTAAATTGCTCCATTCAGGTTGGGGATTGTTCTCTAGCAATAGCGAACAGAGTTTAGGTGTTTAACTGTCATGTTCAAGAGTGATGGTAGGATGGAGTGGGAGATAGATCTAATGGGGCCTTGTCTGTCATAGTGCAGGTGCTCCTCTAAACGTTTGTGGTCAAGAAAGAGCTGAGCCAAGAAGAAGCACTCTGGATTTATTGATCTCTTCACATTTTAACCCTCACCTTGATTGAGATATGAGTATTCTCCGTAGAGTGGTTGAATGCATCCTTAGAGATGGGATGAGGAGCTCTGTCATCTGGGAGGAGCTTGGCAGAGAGCCACTGCTGCTGGGCATCTGATTAGTATGCCTCTGAGGTCCCTCCCATTAAAGGTTTTCCAGGCACGTCCCACTAGAAAGAGACCTTGTGAAGACCCAAAAGATGCCAGAGGAATAGGACTTTCCTTCTGGCCAAGGAACAATGTGCAATCGACCAGATCTATGGTAAGCAGAAGACAAAGAATAGATGGATGGATTTCTGGAATGTAGCAGAAAACAAGTACGAATGTGGCTTAAGGGATCTGATGTTTGAGTCCTAATTACAAACAACATGGACAGTGGTACACAAATCTCCCAAGCAACACAAATGTTGAAATAATTTTAAACAGATGGTTTTAAACTTTGAGGAAAGCAGGAACCATCATTTATATCTTTGTAACATGAGCTGCAACTGAACAATTCATCAAGTGATTTTTAGTGCTGGTTTGCATCATATCAGGGGTTGATGCAAACAGTCAATAAGGATCTGACTGCTTTCGCAGAAGGCTGGATATCATTAAAGAGACATAGAGTCTTCATATAGCGCTACCTGATTAAAGTTTAATCAATGTGTTTCAGAGTTGACACATTTGCTCCCTTTCTTCATGTTTTCTCTTTAGCTTCATGCTTCCTCAGAAATAATTAATCTCAACATGTGAATCAGAAAAATTAAAATAAAAAAACTTTGGGAGAACAGCTTCCCATACTAATTAATCATAACAAAGTGATCATGCAGTGAGGAACTGTTTGCATAACATAGAGATGTCAGAATCCTAAATAGCTCATCACCACTTTAAGAAGTACACATAAAAGAAGATTTAATTTAAATACTCAGATAAAAAAATATATATTCGATTACAAAACTACTGAAATAGAATTTTTTATTATCATCTTCTTTTAATCTTTTACTGAGTTGGTTTGTTTGCCTTTAGAAGGAAATATGTCCTCTGACATTGTGGTAGACAACTTCTCACATATATTCAACCAGTGCTGATGCTCCACAAGGATGTGTACTCTTTCCCCTGAGCTTCTACCTCATTGTCTGAATTTTAATGTGTCCAGCTTACAAACTCGCTCACAGTGTCTTTAGAAGAAAACTGAGGGGTAAATACATTGAAGCTTCAGAAGACATCCAACAAGACTCCCTGAAATTGTTCAAAAGCTAGTACATTTATGTTTCTGGGAACATTTCTCAGGAGTACAAGTTGGTAGCACTGTTGCCTTGCAGCAAGAAGGTCCTGGGTTTGACTCCCAGCCGGGGGTCTTTCTGGATGGAGTTTGCATGTTTTCTGCATGCTTGCATGGGTTCTCTCCAGGTACTTTGGCTTCCTCCCACAGTCCAAAGACATGCCTGTTAGGTTAATTGGTCTCTCCAAAAATTGCCCTTAGGTGTTTGTGTGTTGCCCTGCAATGAATTGGCGACCTGTCTAGGGTGTACCCAGCCTCCCGCCCATAGACTGCTGGAGATAGACATCAGCTTCCCAACAACCCACTATTGAAGAAGTGGTATAGACAATGACTGACTGACTGACTGATAAAGAATTTGTCTTCTTTAGTCTTCTCTGGTGCTTCTCTGGTGCTACTAGAGAAGATTGATCTGCCACAGAAGCTACTCAATTAAAACCCTACAGTCGTTAGGTTTGTCCTATGCGCAGCCATCACTGTTTAGTTTGCAGCAATCAAAAAATAAGATAGAATTCATAGCTAAACTCTTCAAATCTGTGGAAAAACTTTAGTAAGTGCTTCTTTCTGGTGGGTACAAAAGGGCAGAGAACATCAGAACCACACTAAAGTGCTTCTTCCCTCTGACTGTGAAATGAGAATCAACTGATTGTTTTTCAGCATACATATCTCCATTGTTGCCTGTTCCTCTCCCTAAGAGTCATCTCCATCAGAGGGGCTCTTTTCTTCCATATCTTCCTACTCTGACTCTTCCTCTTCCAAGTCGCTGTCTGCTTCCTTACATTGGATGGTCAGATCCTGGGTCACTAAAATAGCAGATCCGCTGACTTTACAACCTCATAAGATTGGGGCCTAATGTGTTGCTTTTTTCAGATTTTTTAGCCAACTTCATGTTGTTGGACAGGTTCTATTTAGGTGGGTGGTGTCTGGATTCAATAAGTCTGGCAATCACAGGGCAACAAAGATACACACAGAACAGTTATGTTGTTAACTGTGGGAGGAAGCCAAGGTACCCGAATAGAATCCATGCCCGCATGGAAGGAAAATGCAAACTGCGACATGCAAGCTTCAATCCTAGGCTGGGATTCAAAGCATTTTTGCTGCCAGGCAACAGTGCTAACAACTGCGCCACTGTGCTGCCCATGTAGCACACATTCTATGGCAAATACCTGACGTATATCCTTTGTATTGCAGGCAATGAAATGCATGTGATTATATAAATGTGAATTATTGTGCATGCACATTTTCATCACTGCCCTTATAAGACAGCTGAATGCCTTACCAATTACCCCTAAAACCTTAGAGGATCATTTAAAATGACAACTGTTTCTACCTCCCAAACAAAGCTGATAGGGCTGACTCTGTGACATCCCAACTCACTGTTGCATCTCTTCCTCTGATGCCTCTCCTCTTGTTTCATTGTGTAAGCATGACAGAATCCCCCTACTCATTATCTGGAGCTCCAGACAGATGGAATTGGTGAGCGTTACGAGAGCAGCACAACGAGACAAGTGGGCAAGCTCGAGTCATTGATGGAACAAATAGGGTTGTGTGAGAAACTGCTTCGTTGACACCCTCAGGCGACCAAGCCTGCCGCATTCAGTTGATGTTATTCACCCGTTTTAAGACAGAAACCTCGGTGAAGCGCCACATGTTTACTGTAACAGGAGAGATTTGGTTCTGCCTCGCATGCAGCCGAGTAAGCTTCCTGCTTACAGTTTGTTTGTCTCACCTCTCTTTGCCCTCCAATGTTAGCATTTTGCCAAAAATGTATTCCAATATATAATGAGTCTCCTATGGCTGTGTTTCAAATGCTGTTATGATTCTTGCCATCTTAATACGAAGCCAAGCTAAATAAGATGATGACAAATCGAATGTGTTCTGTATCTCCTTGAAAGTTGGCCAATGTAATAATTCTCACTTGTGTTTTATTGGGGAGAGGGCAAAGAATTAGATTAACCTTTAATATTGGACCTAAGTGATAAAATCTAAATGGGGTTTTTCTTGGCAAATAGATTTTAGCTTATTGATTTTTCATCTTTTTCCCTCTGCTCTGTCATGGAAGGAAAATGCACTTTTCAAAATCCACTATTTTCTAGGATAAGCCTCTCAGCTGTAGTGTACGCCTTTGTATTTTTATGAATAGTAATGACGATCAGTCTAGGTAATAGCATTTTCTCATCAAAGGTCACAAGATGGATTTGTGACTGCTTATAGGAAAGCTTCTCGAGCACCCATTTGTTACTCTCAGCATACTTTTTTTAGGATTTGTGTTGCCTTTTATTTGGTTGATTTCAGAGCTGCATTATGGTGATAAAACATGCAATAATATGATATCACAGTTGAATATTGCGATGGTTAGCCATTGCAGTTAAAGGATATTTATAATATTTTTTACTGTTTTTGTTTATTCAGAGGACACACTCAGGACCAGCGGCGGTTCTAGACCAAATTTATGAGGGGACCAGGGTGGGACCGATGTTTTTTCATGGGGGCACAGAACAACAGAATGAAACAAAAAATATACAGGGCAATTTTTAATTGCAACCTGTTGCTCTGGAGCTGCAGGTTGCAGACCCCTGATCTTGCAGATGAAAACTATGATCCTATGTCAATACGGCTGAAGCTAAAAGTGCAACAACTTAATTTGTTAAAGTAAAATATGAAATTGGTCCAAGGGACCAATCAGTTATGGTTTCTGCACCAGCGCACATCATCATAAGAAATTCATTTAGTATTATGTCTTCAGTGCAGGGGCTCTAACAGGACCCTGTTGGCCCCTGTCTAGAATCGCCCATGCTCATGCCACTCAAACTCCATCTACAATTTATTTCTCACAACATTTCGTTAGGCCTTAGAAAGTCACTTTAAGCGAATGCTACACATGTGGCGTAGCTATTAGCTACACTATACTCTGACAGCATCTGCATTCACATACTGTCTCTTTCATTCAGGTCAGACAGAAATAAAAACAACACTGCTACAGCTAAGTATTGGTTGAAAGCAAATTATTAGCAATTACTGGGCATTAAGTTTACCTACTAAAACCTTATGTTCACAAACAGCTTATGTTGCCTCAGTGGTCTGGCTGTTGACGCCTTGCTTAAGCTCTTTTTCGTAGCCGTAGCATAAACTGTGTCGCGCCCTGTTCCTATAGCTTTGGGTTGTGTGAAGATAAAGATGTTTTTTAATCCTTGGACAAATTCAGGTTCTTTAATGGAGAAACTTATTTGGTGGGTGAGGAAAAAAATTGTCCTCCTTCTCTGTGTTTTAGTTCTAGACTTTAATGTTGTCTCCTGTATAAATCTTGGTAACAAAAGCTCTCACTCGAGCCTTTATTCTGTAGGCAAAAAACACCCACGCATCAATTCAACATACTCCTGTTAGAAAGACCTTTTTTGTTAAGAAAACAAACTATTGTGTGATTACTGAGAGGGATTTCCCGATAGTGTGGTTGCAGTGGCTTTGTAATCAACCATATATGATATCACCTTGTATTTGAAAACCAAAAGAAGAAGAAATGTGATTTATGTCTGTTTCATACTTTCCAGATGTTATGTTCTCTGGTGCTAAAATATTTATGAAATAACCAATTTCTCTCTGTTTACTCTTTTTTTTCCTTCTCATCATTATGTTCCTATTGCTCTCCATTAACAGAATAGCACCTTGGTCACTAAAATCTATATCATGCGTGGACATCAAGGCCAGGGAAAAGTCCAACCAATTCACCAGATGTAATACTGTCATGCAATGTGTGAATGCATGGCCTTGAAATATAATAACCCACCAAATATTCCTTCCAATCCTTTATGATAGCCATTTTGCAAATATTGATCTTGAGATGACAATTTCACATATTCTGCACGTTTAGTCGATTTTTAGTGGCTTTTATGATTGTGTTGGACGACATTTTTTCTTTTAAATATGCATGTCTGTTCTTTGCCGGTTTCTGGGCTTTTTTACAACTGGAAATCTGTTGACAATAAATGATCCAACATTCTTTTTCCTGTAACAGGGTCTGCGTTTATGATGGTGAACACATCAGGACGCTTCGCAGGACAGAAGACTTTACTGCTGACACCCCAACTGAAGGAGAACGACACACACTGCGTTATTTTCCATTACTACATAGGAGGAAGAGACAACACCCACCCAGGACACCTAAATGTCTATATCAAAGAAAACAACAGTCCCATGGGGATGCCTGTTTGGAACGTATCAGGACCAGCATCTCGCTCCTGGGGACAGGTAGAACTGGCCATCAGCACCTACTGGCCCAACTTCTACCAGGTGGGAACACATCAAGCTATTTTTGGTATAGCGTCTCTAAAGAAGTGGTAGACATCCTATTTAGTTTTTTTTTGAAGTCATTAAAGCCCTTTCACACTGTGGAATAAGACAGAATTATCATTTGAGATGGTCTAAACAATTGCACAAAAGCCCATTGAAAGCACCTTGCATTATAGATTTCTGCAGCTGCCTCTGTATCCATGGCAATCTGTTCCCTTTCCCTTCAATCCAAGTAAGTTCCCTTTTTTTCCAATTTTGAAAACTCATTTTCACTTATCAATGCACATGACTGCTGGCTGGGGCAAGGCGATTTCACACTTGCCTGGCTATTAGTCTTCGTCGGGCTTGTTCCACGAGTCCACCAAATGTTAATTGATGCAGAGAGACCTCTTAACCTCCCAAAGGGAGCAGGTCCTTTGGTGTATTATTTCATTAAGGCCTGGCAGAGCCTGGTCCACATTGGCGATGTGAGTCCTCCTGCCTACTCATCATAGCCGCTCTGATAACTTAGTTAACAAGGGATACCGCTGAGATTCTCGCTGCTGGATGCAGTGTGGAGGTTTAATAAAAACTACATAAAAAAATAAGGAAAGAAGTGGAAGATAGCCGTAGCAGTCATTCCTAACTGCTGACAGGATGGTTATTTTGTGTGTTAATATGCAAAACCAGTCTGTTCAGACATTTTCAGGCTGGCTCAAAACCACTGGTGTAAAAAAACTTTGCTTGTTGTGTTGTGTTCACATAGATGTCTGTGGCTAACAATAAATTATGTTCGTCCTTGATGTTCTTTAAAATGTTTGGCATAGATCCCTCAAGCACTTAAACCTCAACTGATACTTTAGTTTAACAAACACTCCTGATTGGTTTAACAAGTTGGCAGCCTTCTGTTTATAGTTGAAGGTGATTGTGCTCCATTTCAACTCAGATTTCAGAATTTCCTGTTTCTGTCAAAACTGTATTTCCATAAAGTCAGAAACTGTACTATAAAATCTAACATTTCTAACCAGAAACTATCCTCAAATTCAAAGATGGCTTTCTCAAACTGTTTATTTGCACTTCTGTCACTGTCTATCTCATTAAATTAGTCACATTCAGTTCTGTACATTAATTATCAGTGGACATTTTGCTGCAGAGTTTGAATGCATAAATACTAAATAATACATAATTTTGCTAATTAATTAGCCTGGTTACCATTTCTCTAACAAAACTGTATGTACATAGAGAAAAAACATTTTGCTGATTTGTCTTTGCAAAATTTCTCAATGCAGATTAGATGGAGAGCTTTTGTGAAGAGCAAGTTTGGAGTCTTGCCACAGATTCTCAGTTGTATTAAAGTAGACTTTGACTGGACCATTCAATCACATGAACATGCTTAGATCTAAATAATTCCTTTGTAGCTCCAGCTGCATGTTTAGTGTTATTGTCCTGCTGGAACGTGAACCTCTAGTCTCAAGTCTTTGGCAACCTCCAACAGGTTGCCTTGTATTTAGTTCCGTCCATCTTTCCTTCAAATCTGACCAACTTCCTTGCCCCCAGTAAAGAAAAGCATTCCCATAGCACAATGTGTCCATCACTATGCTTTAAGATGATGTGTAGTGTAAGTTTCCTGTGAAACTAAGCATTTTGCTTGTCGGCTGAAACATTTGAATCTGACCATGGCACCTTCTTGCATGTTTGCTGTGTCCCCTGCATGGTTTGTGGCAATTTGCAATTGGGTCTTCTTATGGCTTTTTTTTTAGCAATGGCTTTCTTTTGGCCAACACTCCTAGAAAGGCCAAATTTTGTGGCTGTGTGTTTCACCTGAGCCATGGATCTCTGCTGCTCCCCCAGAGTTACCACAAGCCTCTTAATTGCTTTATTAATGTAATGCTGTCCCGGGCCATCTAGTTGGTTTCAGTGGACGGTCATGTCATAGGTAGGTTTGTAGTAATGACATACTGTTTTGATAATGTTTTTTTTTACCTATTTGGTTAAAACACATTTGGTCTTTTTGATGGTGTTTGTTCAATAAAGTTCTCTAATAAACCACAGGCCTTCAGAGATCAGCTGGATTCATACTGAGATTAAATTACACACAGCTGAACTGTGTGTAAAAATATCAGTAAATACAAGTGTGTGATTGTAACCTGACAACATGAGAAAATGTTCAAGAGGAAGTAAATACATTCGCAAGGCTATATAGTTGTAAATACATTCCAAGACAAATGGTCCATAGCATTGTTCAACTGTGCTTTGTTGGGTGTTGGGAACATTTGCAGCCTCTGCTGCCTTTCAAATTCAAAGTGTAAAAGGCTTGCTATCATTTGTAATTGTTCCAAAGCTAAACTGACATCATGGGTAAATGCAAGGATGCTAATGATCTTTGAAACAATCTGTCAAGAAGGACACTAATGCTTAAAATTGTCACTAATTAACAACATGGCACTAATTATAGGTATCTTTAATTGCATAGCAACCTAGGAAATTGTCAAAGGGAAGCCACCTGATTTGTGGAAATTATTTTATAATTACTGGTAAGGCTTTCAGGCATCGTTCCAGCCTTTGTGCCTTTTGATAATTACTCATCTCTTTAGCTATCCATCGAACTTCAAATTGAGATTGTCATGCATTTCCAAAACTGACGATCATTTTGTAAAACTGTTAAATTTTATATAAAGTGAAAAATTGTATATGTTGTTTACATGTAACCCAAAAAGCATATTTTCCAAATACTCTCATCTGTATTAATTTCAGTGTAGCAGAATATGCAGCAGGAATGCATTTTCTGCTGTAATGTATTTAAGTCCCATAGGGATATCCAGTGCAGTGATGTAGATACTAAATGCTGGTCCCGCTGTCTGTCTCTCTGACAAATGAGAACGATGAACTTTCCTGTGACATCAACAGCTTTGCCCCATGTGAATATTTTCAGTGCGGGTCAGGCCCAATTATGTGCCGAGCTATCATTGATGTTGAAATCAATTATATCACAGCTATTAGCGAGGCTGACTGATGTCTGTTGCACAAACAAAGGATTTCAATTAGCGCGCGGGGGCCAGTTCATTTGTCTGGTGGCAATATATAGAGTGGTTGGCCTTTTAATTTCCTTTAAATTAGCCCATAATGAGGCCATAATTGGGACCCAAGACTTTGCTTTCATATTTCAAGAGACGAGAAAAGAAATTTATAATTAGACGGTCTTATCTGAAGGCATCCTGCCTACCAGATGACAGTGTTAACTATCTCTTCCTCCATATTCCTAAGTTACAAAAGGAATCTTAGAAATATGTCAGTGTGGTGCCAGCAGCGCATATGTTTGTGTGTGTGACACCTTACATAGGACATAACTAATAATATAACAAGGTTTGCAGGTTGATATTTCAGGAGTTACAGCATGCAAAACATGTGCAGTTGTAGCATGTGTGGTGTAATTGCTGTGTGCACCACGCCCTTGGTTTGGGATGGGACTGGCATGCTGTTTCCCTTTTTATCACACTGCAGACCAACGAGTACATAGCTCTGACATTCCGCTGCGACACACCCTCCTGTCAGGGGTTTGGACCATTTGTTTAGGAGTAGAGCTTGGCCTTTAAAATAGGGTCAAAGTTCGCCATGTGCTGCACAGTTTGATTTCAGAAATTCTTTCAGAGGACCCTTCTTTAAAGAAACCATATTAGCAACTGTTAAATGCAACAGGAGCTTTTGTCACAGAAGGTAAAGGACTTTAAGTGGCTTGTTCTCTTTAACACAATTACATTGCTTTTAATCTTGCTTCCGTTTAATATTCAAATTTTATTCCGATTTTGTGTTTTTTATTTCTGTTTCTGCTGGGAACTGATGTTAAAGTAATTGAAATACAAATCAACAAAATTTTGCCTCTCAAACTGCAAGATCATATGTAGATTTAAAAAAAAAATGTTTACAGTGAAATTTTCTGTAGTGTCGCATGCATTGGTTTTTAGCCCCTTTTACTCTGATTGCCAAAAATAAAATCCACTCCAACCAGTTGTTTCAGAGGTTTGTTAGAAAACCTTGGTGAACAAACAGCATCATGAGGACCAAAGGAGACTGCACAAAGAGAACTTTAAAGCAGGGTTAGATTATAAAACAATTCATCTAGCTTTCTAGTATTGCACAACTGCAGACCTACCAAAACATGATCGCCCATCTAAACTGACAGATTAGACTATGAAAGCATTAATCAGAGAAGCAGCCAAGAGCTCTATGCTTAATCTGGAAAAGCTGTACAGGTCCACATCTTGCCAAGAAGGTAGTCATTGTTGAAAGAAAGCCATAAGAAGTCCTGATTGAATTTGCCGCAAGCCTTGTCGGGGAAGCAGCAAACTTGTAGAACAGGGGTGTACAGACTCCAGTCCAGGGGTGATGTCCTGCAGGTTTTAGATATGTCTTTGCTACATCACTGCTGAGTCAAACAACTGGAATACCTCCTCAGTATCTAACCTAGCTACAGAGGCCTTCTAATGAAACACTCATTTGATTCAAGTGTGTTAAATAATGGCAACATTTAAAACGCACAGGACACTGACCCTTGTGGTCTGACTTTGGAGACCACTGATGTTGAAAAAGTGCTCCATCATGCCTAAATGGTCCTACATGCAAGCCGTTAAGTGTGGTGGAAAACTAAAACTGCATAGAACACTGAAAAGAAACATCCCATAGTGAAACATAATAGTTGCAGCTTTATGGTTTCTTCAGCAGGGACAATGAAACTGGTCTGAGTTGATGGGAAGATCGGTGGAACTAATTGCAGGGAAATTATGGGGAAAAAAACCTGATCGAGGCTGCAAAACACTTGAATTACAGTAAAAGGTGGTGGTACAGTGTATTGACTCAGGGGAGCTAAATGCAAATGAATGAAAAATCTTCACATTTTTATTTAAATGTTAATAACCATGAGTCCTTTTAATTCCACTCCACATGTATTCACCGCCTGTTGTACTGTAAGCTAATTTACATTTTTTAGATGAGGTTACATAAATTATTGTGGTACCCTAAGGAAAACCTCTGTTAACTCAACTATAGTTTATCCTGAGCTGAACATATTTTATAAAATATAAACAGGAATATTTTATAGTTAGGATTTACTACCATAATAATCATTTAATTGTACCAACATTGATAGTAAATTGCAGTTGTGAAACTGGTGTTATATTTTAGATACATGTTTTTTGTTTTTTTATCAGTCTTTAAGTTTTTAAAGGAACTCTAGAAGGAAGGGAAATCAGGTGATTAGCCATAGATAAGAAACCCCTAACCTGACCTTTTATCTTTGCCTTTCAACTTGCACACTTTGTCACCGACTGTGTGCTAATCGTCTCAGGGCTCAAACCTAATTTAACACTTGCATGTCATAACAGCTGTCAGCTGTGACATATTGTAGAAATAATGTTGATGGCCTGCAGCTGTGGCACCAGCTGCAGCCTCCTGTAAAAGGGAACAGAGCGAGTTAAGCAAGAGCTGGACTTTTCCTGTCCCCACAATCCAGCGCCACACTCAGGTGTCTTTTGAAGAAGTGTATAATTTATCAGCGGTGTTATGACTCTCCTTTCTCCTCCTCAGATTGTGTTTGAAGCCATAACCTCGGGGCAGCGCGGCTTGCTGGCCATCAAAGACGTTGTGGTCCAGGGCCACCAGTGCAGTAAGTCTATTTTCCCGTCACCATAAAAGAATATCATCAAAACTGTCATTGTCCTTTTCATGACACTGTTCCAAATACCTGTGCCGCAGTTCTACTCAGGGCCTTCCCAATTAAACATAAGGGCTTCAAAGAATATGCTACAGTCAGTTCAGCTATGAACCACCTCACTCCTGAGGATATAGCCGACATGCTGAAGCATATATGGGTTATAATGGTGGAGAGGCCGTGTTAAATCTGTCCATTGAGAAACGGCTCAACAGTCCAAAAATGGCCTGAAAGACAAACCCCAGAACACATCATTCAGCTTTTTATGTTTGAATTGATCTTCCTCCCAATAAATTACAGCAGGGAAAACAAGTATTTAACACAGCATTATATTAAACACATCAAGTATTTTTTTATTGACATAAAATTTTCACCAGATGTTGGTACCAATCCAAGTGATCCACACATTTGAGAATAATATAATCAAATTTCTCCATAAACTAGGTTATGTGTAATAAAGTGTAAGATCACAGCAAATACATATTGAATGCATGAAGAAAAAGGTGCAGAGAGGCAAAGAAAGCCATAAAAGCAGCTGAAATCTGTCAGTATTTAGAAAGCAATCGGGCTTCTTATCAGTACCATCAGCGAGTTGAGTCCTAACTGAAGGCCTATAAAATGGTGTCTTATTACAAGGGTATCTCACTAGGTGTATATTATGATTTCAAGCAAAGATCTCTCTCAAGACCTTCACAACCTTACTGTTGTAAGGGTCACATACGTATTTCTAAACTGGTCACATACGTATTTCTAAACTTCTGAACGTTTCAGTGAGCAATGTTGGAGCAATAATCTAGAAGGGGAAAGAACATAATTTCAACATAAACTATGCCCATGTAATTTTTTTAAATATTTCTGACAGAGGAATACAAAAACATCAGAAATGTCTAACAGCCATGCACAATGAGCTTCAGAAACACTTTGAATGAGCATAAATTGTTTTTCCATTAAGCAGTAAATAATGCACTCAAACCTAATGGTGTCTATGCACATCCACTGCACAAGACTCCACTGCTGAAGGAAAAACATGTTGAAGCTTGTTTAAAGTTTGGTGCAGAACATTTGGAAAAGCCATCAAAATATTGGGAGAGTGTAATTTGGTCAGATGAGAGCAGAATTAAACTCCCAGGAGCAGGAATGGCATTGCATATCCCTCCAAAAACACTATGAATATTAAAAGCTGCTAGAAGGGCTTAGTCACTCATGCAACTTGGGCGTCTGTGGAAAGAGGATCAGAATGCATAGAAAAGGTCCCCAGAACCTTCATGATCTGAAGTTTGTCTGGAAAAATTTGTCAAAAAGCACACTTAAGCAATGCATGAAATTAGTTTCTCCATGCAAGAGCCACCTTAAAGTTGTCATTATCAACAGAGGCCTTTCTACTAAGTAATTATTAAATTGCAGTCAGCATGCCCATTAATTATATCCCTTGACATTTCCACTTTATTACAAAGAACCTAATAAATAGATAAATTTGTTTTGACTTCTTTATTTGTGGGGTTACATGAGCTCTTCCTGGTGTGAAAATAATGTCAAGGGGTACAATTACATACATGTTCACTGAGGAAAACATTTACATGTTCAATAATTTTTTTCCTTACACTTGTCTGTAACACATTTTGGATTGTTCCCCTCTTCAGCCTTTGGGAGTTACTTTATGTTTGGTCCTCTGTGTGCAGAAACCTCTTCTGGTCCACACAGTCTATACTGCTCAAATTAACACTATAAGGTTTCCACACTCTACTCTAAAGTCTAAATCAATACCACATTGGTTCTCATCAATTGATTTCTGCTTTGCTCCGCCCATCACAGCTGAAGTATCACGTTCTGATTGTCTGTCACTAATGACCTGCTCACCATCTTAAAGCGGGTGATTTCCTGCAAATGTTATGTCGATAAGATGGATTTAAATGGCTAAATGTGCAGCATATAAATGTATTCAAGCAAATCAATGAGTCCTTGCGACATGGTCTGTGTTTAAATGTATAAGTGCAAGTGGATCAATGATCTAGTCAATGGCAGTGGGGCTCCTCTGAGTGATAAGCAAAGTGATGAGAGTGACTCCTCAGTGAAGCCTGCTCAATTCATTTTCTATTTATACGACCACCAGCTTAGAGGTGTTATTGTGCCACTGGGTGGTCTTCCCAACCTCCCATCATTAAAGAAGAGATAGAAAAATAGATCTGGGACAGAATGAATTGGCAGAAAAGAGTTTTAAAGTAATGGTGGTGGAACAGAAAGGTCATAAAATATTAACTAGAAGTGAGTGTTGACGATGAAAGTGATAGAATTAGCTTTTGCCAAGTCTTTAGAGATTTGGTTATGTTTCGAATCAAGGTCGTTCCACTGAATTGCCCTAATTTTCTATGCGAACAGTAGCACTTATTAAAAAATGTTCTAAATAAGTTACTTTCTGTGGCCCTTCTCAGTCTGTGAACATACCGATAATGAGCTCAAATTGAAGAGAATAGTGCTTATTGAGAAATGCCCTAGATTGAAAATAAATGCAAATGAGAGACATCCGAAACTAGAGTTTTTCATTGATTCAAGATGAGGCTCTGCTGATTCATTTTTTAGAAATTGTAATGGAATTTTTCTAACAAAGCTCAACTGGCCTGTGGCATTTCAAGGGCTTTAAGAGTTATTTGTTCAGATCTCCAGTTTTCCATACAAATCCCAGCTGTAGATTTCAGTTGCATGCATGATCCCAGATTATTAGCGGAGTCCTGATGTAGGCATGAAATGGCTTCTTAACCAGCACTTAAGTCCCACAAAGTGTTAAATAATTCCTTTTAAAGCTTAACTTTTCTCTTTCTGTTGTCTTATAATACAAAAGTGTTTCTTTTTTAGTGAATACGCCACACTTTCTGACTATAAAGGGAGTGGAAGTCAATGCTGGACAGACTGCATCTTTCCACTGCACTGTCAATGGACGCAAGAAAGACAATTTTCGCCTGTGGCTTCAGGTAAGAGATATTTTTTTCAATTTTCTCTCAAACTGAAGACGGCACTATACACTGGCTGATAGAAGTAGATTCTTTGGATTTTACTCTGTTTCATCTGGACATTTAAATGTGTATTCTTACAATCCAAGTTGAGGTGTAGTTTTCAGAAGCTTACTTGTAATCTAATGGGACTGATACATTTTTCAGGTTTTTATTTCAATGTAGCTTTCATGTCATTGAATTAGGTATTATTTTCTTCAGTTGCAGTCTTCAGTCAAGCAAATGTCACTTGTATTGTTAATAATGTGCAGTATTTGACATGGTAAACTGAAAATTTTAGGTAAACATTTTTTAGCGTCCGTCTTGTAGTCTGCATATGCATTCTTAACCCTAATCTACATATATACATATATAATATTATATATTAAAATATATATATATTATATATTATATATTACATATATATATATATATAATAATATATATAATATATATATATATTATATATTATATATATATTATATATATATATATGCGGCGCAGTTGGTAGCACTGTTGCTTAGCAGCAAGAAGGTCCTGGGTTCGATTCCCGGCCGGGGCTCTCACCGGGGACTCCGGCTTCCTCTCACAGTCCACAGACATGCCTGTTAGGTTAATTCACTCTAAATTGCCCTTAGGTGTATGAATGAGTGTGTGGGTTGGCCTCTCGGCCATAGACTGCTGGAGATAGGCACCAGCTCCCCCGCGACCCACTATGGAATTAGCGGTAAAAAATGACTGACTGACTAAATATATTAATATATTTAAATATATTTATATTATACAGTGCAAAACCAAAATTTGGAAAAACCTTCTCATTCAAAAAGTTTGTCCTTATTTTTCATGACTATGAATATTGATTTTCACACCGAAGGCATCAAAATTTTGAATTAACACGTGGAATTATATACTGAACAAAAAAGTGTGAAAAACGGGAAAATATGTCCTTTATTCTAGTTTCTTCAAAGTAGCCACCTTTTTCTTTGATTACTGTTTCGCACACTCTTGGCATTCTGTTGAGGAGCTTCAAGAGGTAGTCACCTGAAAATGGTTTTCCAACAGTTGAAGGAGTTCCCAGAGAATACTTAGCACTTGTTGTCCCTTTTTTGCCTTCACTCTGCGGTTCCAGCTCCCCAAAAACCCCAAAATCTCGATTAGGTTTCGGTCCGGGTGACTGTGGAGGCCAGGTCATCTGGCGCAGCCCCAAAATCACCCCTCCTTCTTGGTCAAAATAGCCCTTACACAGCCTGGAGGTTTGTTTGGGGTCATTGTTCCTGTTGAAAAATAAATGATGGTCCAACTAAATGCAAACCGGATGGAATAGCATGCCGCTGCCTTCAGTGTGAAGCTACAATATTCATAGTCATGAAAATAAAGACAACTCTTTGAATGAGAAGGTGTGTCCAAACTTTTGGTCTGTACTGTATATATATAAACAGCTGTGAAGTTTTTGGGGGTTTTTTTGCATTCTTTATGATTTCCTCTCTTTCATTAACATCTGTTATATTTGGAAATCAATAGAAAAAATATTCTGGACAAGAAGAAGAGCACGTTTTCACTTTTGCAAAGTTTGAAAGGCTGCGACTTGTAATTTTGGCTATTTGAGCCACCAGACACTCACTTAAAATGTATCCCACTGTCCCCCTTGCGTACAAGGAACTTGTGAAAGCCATCTGAAAAAGTCAGATGACATTATGCCCCATATGTCATATTAAATAAGCGCCACACATCTATTCTACTACGGCCCTTACAATTTTGTAATCAATTAGTGTTTTGTTAAAGCTTTGACCTGAAAAAAAGAAACGTTTTGGCCAATTCTTATTTCTCTTTAATGCTAATTTAAGAAGATATGAGAGCATCATTCAAGACATTTTCGAGCTGTGATTAATTATTTCTATTTGATCAGAGGTGATGTCCCGCTGTGTATGTAAGAGAGCCGCAGCAGGTAAACAGGGTTGTGCTTTTACTTTAAAACAAAAAAAAAAGAGATTTCAACAAGTTGCCAACATTTCCAGATGCAGTTGGGTCCATAAGGAGGCTAAAAGCTGAACAGTATGAAATACCCAATATTTTCATCCTTCCTGTTACGTGCAGAGAGTCTTGCTCTCTCTCAGAATTTCACAGCCTGAAAACCACAGACCTGTCTAAACACGAAGAAAATTGATCCTGAATAATGCAGCTGGGACATCTGTACGCATGTTGGTGGGAAGTGCAAATCTTTGTTTTGTGAAATATTCCTGTTAGTGTGGACAGGGCCTTCCAGAAGCCTAACCTGGAACCAGACATTGATTCCCAGCCTTCCAACTGCTTCTAGAATTTGCTTTCAGGAAAAAGAAGTTGTTTTTTCTTATTTACTGCATAATACTTTTAAGCTGAAGCCTTCATTGCTTCCATTTGCCCCTGTGTGTTTTAAGTTTTTAGCTGCTGCAGCTGCAAGGCAGGGGAACATAGTTGTTTCAGATCACCACAGTATGGTCTTAACCTACATAAATGTCGACTCCATGTGGATACAGCATGCTATATCTGGCACGGAGATGTGCAGCAGTCTTGCGTCGACCTTGTTCTAAGCAGCGAAGGTAGTGCATCTGGCAAACATAACCCGAGCTGGCTCGACTGCTAAGCACGCTGTCACATGTGCGATGGGTGTGAGCTTGATGCTGAGTAAAGGTCCTCTGCCAGGTATTCCATCATTTTAACAAACACATCCTCATTAGCACAGGTGCTGGAAAACAAACATTAAGTGAAGTCCCCCGATGACAGTAATGAAGAAATATTTCTAATGAACAAATGTCCCCCATCTGCCTGCTGTGAGGGGTGACAGCTGGGGAGGAGCCCACTGTGTGTGTGTGTGGGTGTGTGTGCACTCCTGTGTGATAAATGTGGTCCTCTAATCAGCCAACGATGGGAACGACAGGATGCAAACAGACAAGAGTCGACAACATGTACTTTGAACTGGAGCTTCAAAAATACACAGACACATGCACACACACGCATCAAGGTCAGGGCAATTTGCTTGTTGAACCTTTCCGTTTCCAAGTCTCCAATGTGTGTTCGTTTTTTGTTCCAAACAGGGCATTGGTGGACGGGAGGCCCCAATGAAAGCCACTAAACCTTGGAACAACCGTCGCTTCATAGGCACTTTCGATGTAGAAAACACAACCAAGGGCGACTCGGGCCGCTACCGCTGTATTGTCCACTCAGACAAAGGGGTTGGAGTGTCCAATTATGGTGAACTAACCATAAAACGTGAGTATTTGTCTAATACACTGACTGTTGTATGTTAGTATTGTTGCATCTATCACTATAAAATGAACAATACCAACCAGCCTCTTTGGTTATCAAAATCAAATCGGTTTCACATCTTATCAATAAAATCTGTTTAATATAAAGCATGAATTAAACCTTCCCATTGACTCAACAGTTGTGCTCATAAAGAACCTGATTACAGAAATAATAATCAACAGCCTGTTTGACTCTGAGATCAAGAAGGACATTCTTTTGACAATCCAATTTAAAGTTTTATTTCTAACCTTAAAAATGGAGATTAAAATAGGAAATGGCAGAGGTAAAATTAAAGTTCCAGAGTACCAGAAAAGGTTTTCCAGTAAATGCCATTACATTCTGATCAGAATCCACTCTGGATAAACTGGGAAAGTGTAGGACGAGCTGTAGTGTCCTAATGTAAATGCATGCCTTTTCGCACCATTGCTGGCTTAGAGACACATCTTAACATCTTGACAGCATCAGGGGGTCGCGTTCAAACAAGGCGGCAGGTTTGGTCTCTATTGCTCTGACTTTGGATTTCTGGAGCTTTTTTACTATGGATTTAGAATCGAGTTGTTCAGGTAAAGGGCAAAGAGAAAATTGTGGAAGGCATATCCAAAACATGAAAACTAAATGTACTTTTAGCAGATTTTCTCTCAAAATTGACAAATTTGTACAGCATACCAAGCAGAACAGACATTTATTGCAACCAGCCAGTGAGCTAAGGGGGTCTTTAATTAGCCAACCATCAGGTTTTTGTTATGACACCGGTCTGATTCACGTGGGACATTTTTCATCTTAACTCAGATAAAAGTGCTCGTTTTACAAATTCAAGGAATTTTGAACATTTACAGAGTTGTGAAACAATATTTGCCCTTTTATATACTTCTTCCATCTTGTTGTCACACTTGTCACACTTAAATGTTCCAGATGATCAAGCTAATTTTAATATTAGTCAATAATAACCAGAGTAAATACAAAGAGCAGAATTAAAGTGATGATTTCATTTGTTAAGGAAAAAAGCCATATACAAAATAGAATTGCCCCACCTTCCTAAATCATGATTTAACATATTTTTGGTTCAGTTTCACAAGCCAGACCTAGACCTAGACACTGTTAGATATGTAGTATCAAGAAATCACTTAAACAATACCTGTCTGACAGCATGAGGTAAACTAAAAGATCTCAAAAGGTAACACATCGTGCCTCGATCTAAAGAAATTCAAGAACAGATGAGTAACAAAGTCATTGACAACTATGAGTTTTGAAAAGGTTACAGATGCGTTTCTAAGGCTTTTGGGACACCACTGAACCACAGTGAGAACCTTTATTCACAAACTTGTTGGAGACATGTGCAAAGGCACATGTCACATTTTTAAAAATCATCTCGATGATTCCCAAGACTTTTGGGAAAATATCCTGTGGACTAAGACAAATGTTGTTTGACTTTTTTGGAGTGTGTATCCTAGTAAATCTGGTTTAAAGTTAGAGCTAGAAAAATAATATAATATAGTACTGTGATGATCTTGGGCTTCTGTGCTTCCTCAGGACCTGACCTTTAAAGGAGAATGTTGGCCATCGGTTCTTGATCTTACTTACTTACTTACTACTTGAGTTACCCAGGAAGTCTACAATCCGGTGCACACTAACAAGTACCTCTGAATGGCTTAAACAAAACAATGAAGGTTTTGGAGTGGCCTGATCAAAATCTGAACTTAAATTTAATTGAGTTGCCGTGGCAGGGTCTTAAACAAGCTGTTCATGCTGAAAACCACCCCAATATGTCTGAATTAAAACAATTCTGCCAACAGGAGTGTGCCAAAATTCCTTCATGGAGATCTAAAAGACTCACTGCCAGTTGTCAGTAATGCTTGATGGTAGTTTTACATAGGCTCACGTTAATTTGGATATCATTTTTTTCTGCATAAAGAAGTTATAATTTAAAAACTGCATTTCATATTTACTTTGGTTGTCTTTGTCTGACATTAATATTCACATACAGAATATTCACACAGTGAACATTCGCCATTGAACCTTAAGATGATTCCACATGAATTAGTTTAAAATAAATGAAATGTTTAACCTTCATGATCTCAATTTTTGTCTCATATCCAAATCTAACACAGCTGCAGATGGCTTTCATATAAACAGAACGATACAACAGCTTAGAATATCAGAAAACATGTATTACTCTGAGAGGCTAGCTTGTTTTGAGAAGGTTGCTTCATTTTGGCTAAAACGAGATTCCATTTAGTCCAACTCATAAAATGCTGCTGGTGGGGTGAAGTGGGCAAGAATACAAAAGAGTTCTGGAGATGAAAGGTCGGTATCCAAAGGCTGGACTGGTTCCCATATCATGACCTATATGGATGATAACAGCAGACAAACAGAAAATGCAGCATGTCTTTACGTGAAAATGTCCTCTAATGCCACAGTGAAAACACAAGCTGTTTAGGCTGATTTGTTATCCGCATGACTTTAATACTTCTCCTGTAGAGGCTGTCCTTGACTGAACGCAATTTCACCTAAAAAGACCACAAAGGCAGGAGGCAGCAGGGTTTACAGTAACCTCTCAGATTTTTCACCCCTGTAGTCATTTGATATGAATTTATGGAGTGGTCCGAAGCTAAATCTTGCAAGGCCCCTCTTTCCTGCAGCCCTATAGCCCGGTAATGGCCCTCTATATTTCTTCACCTCAATTTTCTCCCCGGTGCTCTCAATTGAATTTACTGGCAGAATTTTTTTTTATTCCTCTATTTTTTTTTTGTCTCTGAGCTTTAAGTGATTGATAGGTTTAATCCTGCCTGTCCAGGATCGAGGTCTGTCAATCATGCGAGAATGGCCCAGCACAGACACATCGGAGTGTAAAAGGAAGATAAAGTCTCCTTGCCTGAATGTATCAGTGGGTTTCAGTGGTGTACTCAAAGAAAATTTACTGACACACCGGAGGCTCTCAGAATCACACTCGTGCATAAACACAGCAGCTAAATCACTTGCACATTCCTACTAGACAGCAATGTTTTTGCTGATCTCTGCTTTCGATCCATTACTTGCTAAATACAAGACAAACCTGTTAGGTGTAAAATTGTCGAGTCAGAAATGTGTAAAACTCACTCTCCTTGTTAATTCGTGTAATCCATCCCCATTTAAATTTAAATTCTATGCCAATTTCACATCTCAGTAACTTTGACTTATTCAAGGAGGATATGAGAAATTTTCACACTCATAAGTGTCACACATAAAATCTAAAATCTCCTCTTATTGTACAAGCCATAAAACAAGCTGCAGTGAGTTGTAAATCCTCCCTAAATGTGCGTTTCCCTGCGTCCATGACTCGTTTTTGGAGGGGTGACCGTGGAAGCAGCTCTGTAGATTATGACCTGCGCTGCAGTCACACATCCCCACCCCTCATTATCATATGCTGCCTTTTTTGTCAACAGGACGACGTTGAATGCTTGATTATCCCGGATAATCACGTCTGCGTTTGATGCCAGCATTCTGTCTGATTTATGCGCCCAATGTGGAAGTGCACTGCATGCATTTCCAGAGTGCTGTGCAGACCGGTCCCGGCCACTTTCTTGCCCGTTCACCCAGTTTTGATGAGATCTCCTGCAGTGCGGCCCGTGGTTTTGAAAGGAGGATAATTACTCCCCTGGCCAGGAGCCGAATCCTTTTCTCGGGCCTGGTTAGAATCACCTGGTGCACCTTACTGAGCTCAGGCATCGTATTCTGGGCCACGTTTACCAGCTTAAGGATGTGAAGGTTGCAGATGTGTTGGCACTAATGAGAATAGCCAGCAAAAATAAAAAAATAATCCAAGTCCAGTCAGGCTAGCCCTTCATTTTCCTGTGACCAGCTCTTCTCATCTCAGGGGGCAGATCAATTCTTTACTCACGGCAGCCCAATTAGGAAAGCGTACAACATAATGAGGACCTCTTGCATCTTAACAAGAGAGGCTCTGTGCATGTAACTGGCAAAGAAAAGATGCATTTATAAACAGTATCTAACAGAAGTCTAACTTATTTAACAACAGAGCTGAGTGGCAGCTCTTGTTATTCCTCTCCATTTGGTGGAAAACAAATTTCGGTTGTGTGTTTGCATGTTCAAGTGTTTTGAAGTATGTGCAGTTCTCAGATGATTAGTTGATTAATCATCTTATAACAGACAACTCCTAAATCCCACGTTACAAAATGTGTTTTTTCTTTGTATGTACCAAACCTGTTGGCACCCCTGCTGTTAATACTTTCTAGTACTCCCTTTTGCCAAGAGGTCAGTACTTATTCTTCCGCTAGAACATTTCACAAGATTGGAGCAAACAAAGGGATTTTTGACCTTTAAACTGGGTCCTCTATTATACTCTCTGCTCTTTAGCTCATCCTATATGTTTTCTACTGAATTTAGGTCTGAGGACTGAGATGGACATGGAAGAAAACTGATTTTGTTTTGTGATGCTTTACTGTGTTGATTTGGCCTTATGGTTTTGATAATTTTCCAACCAAAAGTTCCATTAATGACTAATTTTTATTCATCTGGAACTAGCCTCCAGATTTAAAAAAAACTTTCAGCCACCTCTTGAAGAGGAACTACAGATCCTCCGTACTTAACGGTAGACATGAGGTGCTTTTCCACCTATTCATCATTTGTTTTATACAAGATCCAACTTAAGTGATTGTTGTTAAGTGATTATAATTGCCACTCCACTCTAACCATACCCATTGGCACTGAATTCAGGAAATGGCTAAAGTATTCCACATAAATGGGACACTTCTTTAAGCAGCATGAACCAATCTTTGAGTATATATATGACTTGCCTGACTGCAAACATACTTAAATATGACATTTTAATAGGGTAATGCATCAGGATATATTAAACTATAAACGCTAGGGGGAAAATATCATTTTAATTATTATGAATTAATGGAGAAATATATTGTAAAGCCATTCAAGGCTAATGTTGCTAATAATAACACGAAGCTGACAGTTAAAGCAGAAAAAGTAGGAACCCACAGCAGCAGGGAGGTTGCTGTGGGTTCCTACGTTTTATTCAACATTGCTATTAAAACAGAAAATGTACAGGGCTGCTGCTGAATACATCTGCATGGACCAGATCCTTGTTTGTTTTCAAACACTGTTTATTTTAGTATAGAATAATCCTCTATTTTACCCTCAGTAGTAACATTTATTTGTATCAAAAGCAAATTGACAGCTGACTGGAAGCACACAGTGGCAAACTAAAGATAAGCAATTATAATAAAATTAAATAATTGCAAATCGATATCAAAGGTACATACTTTCATAAAGGATATTAACCCTTATACTGTATATACAAGTGATAATCATGTTTATTGTTTTGCCAAATTAGGAAAGGAACAATTCAATATTTTTCAAAAAATATTGCCGTGGTATCGAAAAATGTATCAAGTATCTAGTATTTTTCTTATTATCGGTTTTGAGTGTAAAATTGTAATATCATGACAACTGTAACTGGATGTCATTATTTACTTCTGAGACCCAAAATTTTGAGTTGTCATTGTCTGTAAACCTTAATTATCAAGATTACAAGAAATTAAGTCTTAAAAATTTAAATCAATGTGTAAGAAATCAATGTTAGTTAAAAAAGAACTTTTTCTACGATATTCTAATGTTTTTGGTTGCACTTGTTAAAACACTGAATTGTGGAATATTAAAAATAAAAAATGACATTCTTGCAGTTGTTAGTTTGAGTTTAAGTACAATCATTCCTGGTTTAATTGTGGGTCGATGTGCATGTCAGGGTGTGAGAATCTGCTCTGGCAGGCAGATGCTGTGGTAGGCCAAGACGCAGCTGTCACCAAGTCGTCCGCCAGTCTGGTCAATATAATGGCAGCAGCTGTTCTCGGACCATTGGGCACATTCACCACTTTCATCTGTGCATAGTCAACCACTTCTAGCTCAGGCGGAAGACATTTTGGGAGCCCTTCTGCGAGACTTCCTGCTGAGGCTTAAACATCAGAAGATGAGTTGTTTATGAAGTCTTCTAGAACGTGAATGTTTTTGACACTAGTAATCTGTTATTTGCGGCGCATCTGTTATGGCTGAACAGAGGATTAGTGCACCTACAGGAGTTATTTCATCACAGTAAGATGCTGTGGCTTCTGTGAAGCAGTAACTTCCTGTGGTTGCCAGAATATATAACACTGCATATAGTGTCTTGCAAAACTATTTGTACCAGTGAACTTTTTAATCTTTTGGACAAAGCTACAAAGTTTAGTGTATTTTATGAGCTTTCATGTGATAGACCAACACTAAGTATTGCCTAATTGTGAAGAGGAAAGAGAAGAATGAAGATTATGTTTTACATATTGAAATCTGAAAAGTGTGGGATACATTTATATTCAGCCTCCGTGAGTCAACAGGTTGTAGAACCACCCTATTCAGCTACAAGTCCTTCAGGATATGTCTCATCTTCTTTATTTCAACAATTGGTTTCTCCTTGCAAATCTTCTATTTAGGCTAGATCGTGGCGTGCACGATTAATAGTTCCTCTGTCGATATATATTCAGCTCCCTCACAAGCTGTGGATCTCTGCAGTTCCTCAAGAGTTATCATGGGCCTCTTGAGTCCTTCTCTGATTAACCCTCTCCTTCTCAGGCCTGTCGCTTTAGGCGGATGGCCATGTCTTCAAAGATTGGGACATTGTTTTTTAACCTAACCCAGCTTTAAGGTTCTCCACATCTCTGTCCCTGATCTGTCTGATGTGTTTCTTGATCTTCATTATGGTGGTTGTTCACTAATGTTCTCTCACAAGCCTCTGATTGGTGGACCCCATTTACTAATTAATTAATATCTGAAGGTAATTGTAAGCAATGACATTTATTTGAGGGTATTAGAGTAAAGGAGACAGAATAAAAATAAAAAAACACACTCTTCAAACTTTTATTTGTAAAAGATTTAAAAACAGGCAACATTAGATTTCCAGTTCCAAATAATCCACTACTTTGTTTTGGTCTATCACATATTGTTCTTTATATGAGGAACTGGAAGAAGTATTCCTTTTAAATCAGTTCATTAGATTCTGTCTTAACCACTCATGACTGAGCCAGAAGCAAAATAATTTGGCCATTTGGTCTTCTGCATCATAAGATGCTTTTCTATCATGAGCATGTTGGCAAATGTTCCAGTAAAATCTGCCAAGTGAGTCATCACATTTGTTTACTTAGATCTAGGAATTTCTCTAATGAGTTATACTTGACCTTTATGTGACCCTTTGTTGTTTTATCTTCCTTAAATTGATCTCAATGTTTTTTCTGCCTAACTCAGTTAAACCCCTTTAAAGACATACCAGACCCTAAAAGCCCATCAGAACTAGCCAGTTGTTGAACCTAGATTTTGGGTGAACTCATTGTCTTGTCTGGCTCCAACAAGCAGACTGGTGCTGTCCATGTAACTATAGACGATGACCTTGGGGATTAGCTGGTCCCTTTAGGTGATGTTTGCAGGCAACACTGGAGCATCGGATTAGCAGGAGTTTAGGGATTCGAGTCGGAGGTCGGATTGAGGTAACCATCTGCCGAAGAAATACCTCAAATTTGTCGCTGGGCTTCTCATTCTTTAAATGAAAACCTCAACTAATACCATTTTTCGGTTAGGTTTAGGCTCATTGCAGCTATTTGCGGTTACCAATCAGAGGTACATGTGTTGTAGTGTGTGACAATGCTAGATGCTTGGGTTTCAATGAAAGACATTTTATTGAAAACAAAGGAAACCAAACCATTATTGCATTATTATTGAGATTTTATTAACAATCTTGTAACTGTTAGAGCTACATCCCCCTTGCCTGTCTTTAGTGTGCTAAAAAAAGGAAATGCTGAAATCTTTATATCTATCCCAAGGTAGAAAATAATTAGTCTGACATTTCAAGAAACCTCATTAAACTAGAAATGGCACAAGGTTTATGCAAGATTAGACAAATATTGGTGACATAAAAAAGAAAAGGTCACATTCAAGGTTGTCAATAAGCACTAAGTTTTACAGAAAGAAATGAGCGTGTGCTCAAGAAAAAAAGTTTCTTCTTTAACAATCCAGTCTCGCTGAAGCTGAAGAGCGCCTTCAGATTCCTGTTCACCATTAGTTTTGCTATTACCTTCATTTGACAACTGTACAACAGAAATACGTGAAATACTTCTCATAGTCCACCAAACACAAGTGTCCCTTTTTAATTGCATACTTCTAGGCCATTGTGTGAAGGTCTTTCACATTGTGAGCTGCAGACACTTGTGTAGTTAGATTTGCAGAAAGTCAAATGGATTGTTCCTACACCTGAGTCTGACACTGAACTATAGTTGGCATGTATTGAATAAATGTTGCAAAGATGTATTCACTTTTTGTTTGCTACAAGTTCTTCATCCATGAATATTGTACAGCTAAAGATTTTCTTTAACTTGCTTGCGCTCTAAAGCTTCGAGACTTAACTCTGACTCGAGGTCAGGGACTCGAGTCTCATCAGCAATCTTTATCTCACTTGATTAGGACTTGTTCTGCACAGATGCTGCGTGATGACTTGAAACGAGCTGTATATACAGAAAACCCCTCAAACATCTGGTAGCTGAAAGTGAGGACTGGAGCAAATGTCCCTTATACTGATACAAGAAGCATTTCACAGACATTATTTGATCAATAGGGCCTTTGATCAGCTGTTACGTGATAGGGTGTCCTTACTTTTTTCTAATGAAAGCACATTTTGTTTTTAGCTTTTTAATGAGCAAATCAGAGTTATTTTTTGTGGCTTAAATGCAATCAAATCACGTAATTAATGAATCAGATTTACTTTAATTCTCTTCACAACTATACTTCTGTAAACAGTGAAACCATGTATGCAAAGTCATTATTTTAAGTTAACCTTTGCTACATGGCGGCATTCTTTAGAAAAGTAACTAATTACTTTTACCTCTGTGAAAAGGACACACTCTCTCATCAGACCATTTAAACAGAATTACAAAATTCTGCCACAGCCACGAGTTGAGAGATTAAAGTAGCACCTGAATTGCTAGGAGAAAGCGCACGCCCAGTAATTGTCAACTGCCTGAGCTCTTTCAGTAGCAGTGTTCTGACTGAAATCAATACATTGTTCAATGGGAGCAGCATTTGCCAAGGTCTAACTAGCTTTACACAAGTTTTTAAAGCTGGCATCTCTTTTTAAATATTTGTGATTAAATGACTCTTTGCTGCGGTTGATGAGATATTCTATTCATCAAGCTGGAACTATTGATTGGCTTTTTTTTAATACTTTGATCACTGAGGGAAGAAAAGAGAAAATATTCTTTGTGAACTGTAAGCGAATTTCGATCTGGTTGATCGAAATTCAGTTGACCTGGTTGTTATCTTGCAAGTTTTTATCCAGAATCTTCTGTAAATGCCTATGCTGTTCACAAAAAACAGAAAATAAACAAATGTGTTTTATATTATCACATTTTCCTGCCAGTAAACCGTAACAGTCTAACGTGAGTTAAACCTTTCATATCCCCAGAGCCTCCAGTGCCTATTGCCCCACCCCAGTTGACTGCTGTTGGAGCCACCTACCTTTGGATCCAGCTGAATGCGAACTCTATCAACGGGGACGGTCCGATAATCGATAGACAGGTCGAGTACCGCACCGTGTCGGGCACCATGTATGACCTGCAGCCTGTAGACAAGACCATGCACAAGATTGGCCACCTGGATCCAGACACAGAGTACGAGATCAGTGTTCTGCTGACCAGACCTCTGGAGGGTGGCACCGGAGCTCCTGGACCTCCTCTAAGGGCCAGGACCAAATGTGCAGGTAAGAACCCAAAACAAAGAACTGCTTGCATATTCTGGGGGAAATAACTAGATATGTGAGGATGTTTGTTAATGTTTTGTTCTCAGATAAAAATATAGGGGCCATGAGTGATTTTCAAAATAATTATATGAAGGTTTTGGTAAGATAAAAGGAAATCAGGGAAACTTTTACATTTAAATTCACCAACAATAATAGCAGTGCAGGTGTCCCAGAAATATGATTTTTGGTCTTATCTGACCTGATGTTTGCTCTGTGTCACACATAGCTACTGGAAAACTGCAAACTGGATAATGTATGGCCCTTTAAATGTAGCGGATTTTATTCTGCATTTTAAATAGTAGGAAAACACTTTACCTCAAAATTTCTTATGCTTATTTCACTGTAGGTGTTTATCCAAATTTAATTTCTGATAGTTAAAAAAAAACATATCAGTGTAAACTAATTGATGCTCCATTATTGCCATATTTCTTGGTGGATTTGCTTATTGTTACTTGGAATTATTATTTGGTGTGAATAAGTATCCTGATACAAATCACCCTTTTACAGCTACTTATTGTTCCAAACTGTTTCATAAGTTGCAGAACCTATAAATCAAAGCAAGCTATTCAGACCCAGATGGATAAATGCAGCCCCAAACTATAATATTTCCACCACCGTGCTTCAGGATTTTTTATGTGCACATCAAATCTATCCCAGTCTCTTTCTAGCTGTAGGTGCAGAAATGTTGAAACTAACAGCTGCAACAGTTTCCTGTGATGAAATTTTCAACCTCTTGGAAATTTGTTTTTGCATCAGTCTGCCCTCAGGCAGAGTTTGCCACAGCAGCCAGTTGTGTTAAATATTGACATGTGACATCTATGTTTGATGGTGTTTTTCAGAAATGCCAATTGGAGAGCAGAGAAGTTCCAATGCCAAGGTGGTGCAACTCTTAACAATCCAGGGCTCAGTGCAGTTTAGTATGTGCACCTGCCTTGTAAAGTGTTGTGTTTCACTCACTCAAATTAGCGGGGAACACACTCATTATAGATGTTCACATGATATCTCCACTACATTCAACTTATTCAAGTGTGAAATTAACATAAGCTGTTTAAATTCATAATTTATTTTTTTCTCTTTATGAAGTAAAGCAAAGTGAAAACTTCTTATTGAACTCAATTTATTTTCTTGTTGGCAGCAAGTGACATTACTGATTTCATGTTGTCTCATTTCATTTGCTTGTTTGTTGTGAAACCTAAAGTTTTAAATCTCAGAGTTTCTCATCTATTTCATTTCTTTTACCTTCACCTGCTAAGATGTTGTTGTGGCTTTTTTGTTGTCTTTCCAGTAATGCTAAGGGATGCAAAAGCGATACTTAATAATATGTTTGGTTTAGTTACATCTTAGGCTGATGATTTAGCTAAATGCTTAACTACATTTCTTTTTCATAGATTTTCTTCTATTTATTTGTTGTAGCAGAAATTGTTCTGTGGGATCAAGTCACTAAAAACCTCGAAAAACATGTATCCAGTTACAAAACCCCTGTCAGATCTACTTACCCCAGGTTTTCTCCTCACCTCCAATCACAGCTAGTAGATGAAGCAGATTAACTTTATTGTTAGAGCAACTGGAGAAATTTCTTCTCTACTACCTTCAACTTTACCCATCCCTCCTTAACTTAAAAAAACCCCAACAAACCTCCAAAGCTGAGCTACCAGTTGGTGACGTTACATGCAGTTGTCTGAAAAATAATGACAGTCTATGGTGTCATGTTATATCCACCGTAGATCACAGGAATAATTGCCTGAATTTAGTCAGCAACTTCCAGAATGGCTTTTTAACATGTAAACAATCTGCCTTTTGTCGAACAAATACAGGTTAAAAAACATGTGAGAACATCAGCTTTTACGCCTTAAACAGGATTGACATGCCAGTCTCTTCTTTTCTTTCTGCCTCGTCGAATCCACTGCTACAGAAAAGAATGGAGCTAAAATATCATTTAATTAGGTTTTTATTTGGAATTATCTATTCTTTTGTATCATGAGAGCACATTAGTTATGTGTATTTGGCTTATTTAAAGTGATAACTTCGTACTGCAGGTTGTGAAAGCAGTTTGGGAAGAAAAGTGTCAACCACCATTGAATTATTACACATCATAAGTTGCAGTTCAGCTCAATGGATTTATTACATATCTAAAATAGATCGGTTTTTTATGTCCTTTCTTATGAAACCAGAACAGCACAGAAAGGTTTTTAACTTCACCTTTGGTTGTTTAAACTTGAAAACATTGTTTTAATAACTAGTAGTTAATAAAATTTATTAACTAATACTTCCCCACAACATTATTCCTGACCCGGCTGTGTTCCTGGATCTTTATGATGTTTGTTGACCAAAATCCTCTAACAAACTTCTGAGACCTTTACAGAACAGCTGTTGTTATACAGTGATTAAATTACACACAAGCAGAGAGTATTTAGACATTAGGGGACATCTGAAGGCCGTTGATTGGACGTGAATTTATTAAAGGGTGTAATAGTAAAGGAGGCTTAACAAATGCAGTTCACTTCCCCCTGTGTGTAATTTTCCTTCCACTTTGTCATATTGTGTTACCTTATGGTGGTCTTTTATCTAAAATCCTAATAAAGTACGTTGACGTTTGTGTCTGCAATGTGGCAAATTGTGAAAGAGTTCAAGAGGTGCAAATACCTTGGCTGGGCACTGTATCTATTTTCATTTATAAGCTTCACATCTGTTACAGCTATATAAGCCTTAATCACTAAAAACAGTTTGCACACTCCCAACACAATGGTTGTATCTTTAAACAGAGAACAACAGTTACCACTTGATCAAATTCAGAGAGCAGAAAAACCCTCTGTAAGGGTGATCAAGGCAGTCACTTTATTCAGCTGTCTTTGTTAATTCTTTTTGTCATTGCCTTAAGATTATTGTTCTTGCATTTCTATCATTCCTTATTTACTTGTTTCTTTGTTTTTATTCACCCTCTTTTTTAGCAACTCAAATTTAGGATCCTAAAATAGCATTATATTATAGACTCCATCTGTGTGTAATTTGATCTCAGAATAAATACAGCTGTTCTATAAAGGCCTTACAGTCCAAACGTGTAAAAGAAAGTAATCTGGTCAGACAAGTTGGCAAAACATTTAAGTATCTGCACTGACCTGCACAAACCTGGTAGAGACAAACATTTTCCTGTAACTGTGGAGAAAGAGGGTTCTACAAAGTGTTCACTCAGGGAGGCTAAATATAAATGCATTTCACAGTTTTTAGGTTTAATTTGATTTTTGTTTAGGATTCTGAAAACCTCTTTCCTTCCACCTCACAGTTTTGTACTACCATTTGCTGATCTATCACATACTAAAAATTTAAAGAAAATACTCCAAAGTTTGTGGCTGTAATGTGTCAAACTATGGAAAGATTCCGGAGGTGTAAATACTTTTGCAATGGACTGTTAAAGATTTGTACTTGGACTGCTAACTGATTTGAGGCATAAAAAAAGGCCTCATGAATTGTCTTTTATTGTGCTTTATTTTTCATTTGAACTCCCTATAAAGTGTCTTAATTTAACAGTAGCACTAATTAATATCATGTGTAAAAATTGGCAACTGAAATTTGATATAATTTTATTGCTGCTGTGCTGTGGACAGTCAAATTCAACTGCATAAACACTTTGAAGATATCTGATGATTTTGTACCAGTTGCCCTTCTCACAACATTAACCAGCTAAATTCCCCTGCTGGACTCGGATGCCAACTTAAGGGACAAAACAAACCAAGGATCAGCAGTTTCCTTCGCCTAATACTGTTTGGTGTCCAGAGAAATGCTGATGAGCAGGAGAATTTTCTCCCTTCTCTGCTCAGGATGCTAGCCCCCTGCCCTCCTTCCCACTGTGAAGGTCATGAGCTCATACATTTTTAGTTTGGTTGATGGCGATGAATAGAGCTACCTGCTCTGCACTCTGAGCTGGGCCCTGGCTTCGCTGGGGGTCCTGCCCCTGCCACCCCGCCGGTCACAGTCAGGGAGATTAATGGCCCTGCCTCCTGAAGTGTATTTGAGGAAGCGGCTCTTGATCTTGTCCAGGTCTCTGCTGGTCTTTGCCTCTGACAGGCTGGGCCTCAGCGGTGCTCCTAATTGAACGGTTAAGACTCGCTGGGCTGTGTGATACATCACTGTTGATATGGACAGGCCCAGAGACTCGCTTCCCCCACCACTTTCTCTCCCTGTGCTTCTGTCTGCAGGCGCTAATGAAAATCTGTGGCTACTTTAGAGCACTGTCTCTCACATAATTATTCATGCCGGTGCTTTGGTCAGTTCAGAAAATGAGCAATGTTTCTGATAACAAAGGATGTTTTAATTCAATCTTCTGCAAAATGGGGAATGTATAATACAAGGCGGCTCTGATTCTATTCAGAGGCAGGAGGGAAAGAAAGGGGTACCCTTGAAAGGTTTTCTTTCCCATGAAGCTCTTCCATTACTGTGCCAATGAGCAACAAAGAATGTTACATCCAAGGCTCTGTGATCGCTTCAGGGGTTATTTATTACTTTCAGGGGTTTGCAGAATGATTCTAGCATTTTATTTTGCTTATCCTTGTGTCTTTTGTCTGTTCATATTAAATTTAGCAGCTTACCATATATCATTTTCACCATGTACTGCTTCACTGACCAATGTTTTTGTGCTGAAAAATAGCATTTTTAGGTACCCCCACCCCTAGCACTCCTTCATGTGAAATTGTAAAGTTGTTTACCATTTGAGAGTCCTTGATAACTCTGTAAGTGTTGCTTGAAGGGAGACACAGTTTTATCAGGTTGTGCCCCAGGATCACAGCATGGTGCTCTGAATTTCAGCAACATTATTGCAAGAGCACCTCACATAAAGAGATCATTTCCAGCCCACACAGGGAAGACAGATAACCATACCTTAAACAGCCACTTTTCTGAAGTTTGAGCTGTAGTTGAGATCTGTGTGGGGGGAAAGATGCGCCACGTCTTAAGTTTAAGATGCATTTTAAATCTGTATTAGAAGAAAAGTCATATACTGTTTTGTCACAATAAAGTCACAAATATCAATGTAATTTTTTTGGGTTTTAGAATCAATCAGTCAATTAACCTTCATTTATAGAGCACTTTAAACACCCAAAGTGACCAAATTTCTATACACGTCCATAAAAAAAGAAATAAAAACATAAAGTAAGCAATGACATCTACAGTAAGACTAAGTTAATAAGAACGACGAAACAATTGAAAGATAAGAAAATAAGAACTATTACCTCATACTCCTGCTGAACTTCAATTAAAAGCCAGGTAAAAAGTTTTTAAAAGAGAATCATTAAAGGTATTGGTAATCCTTACAGTGAGTGGAAGATCATTCCATAGTTTGGGAGCTGCAACAGAGAAAGCTCTGTCTCCTCGGCTCACAAGACGAGTCTTAGCCTCTAAAACTTGCAGGTTACCTATCCTCCAAGTTCTGCTGGCAACATGCTTGGGTGAGAGCCATGATAAGTAAGGAGGCACCTGACTGTTTAAACATTTAAAAACCAAAAGTAAAATCTTAAAAGCAACCCTAAAACATACAGGCAGCCACTTATTTTACCAGTCAGCAGTCAGCTTTTGGACCAGCTGCAGACAATGAAGAAGAGAGTTGTCCATCCTAGTATATAGAGAGTTGCAGTAGTCCAGTGAAGAAGTAACAAAACAATGAATTACTCTTTCAATGGCACAATGGGGTAGATAGAAGTTGATTTTAGACCTCAACGTCAGATGGTAGAAGCTTAACTGGACTACCGCACTGACCTATTTATCTAATGTAAAAGATAGATCAATACATATTTATGAAGTGACAGGACAACTAGAAAAATTCCTGAAGAAATTCTGATGGTCCAACCAGGTGAGTAGCCTTCTGCTGTTTTAGGCCCAAAATGCTGCATCTTTATTTGGAAAATGCTAACATTTGCTATACATGCTAGCATTAGCATGTTAGGCTGTTAATTACAAATATTATCTATTACTCTAAATTTAGGTATTATGCCCACAATAGCTACTATGCTATTAGCTAATAAATTAATAGGAGAACAATATTCCTAAACATACATCATGAGATACAATGCTGATTTAGATGAAAGTATATTTATGCACTTAAATGTCCAAGTCCAGCCATAGGCCTAAATCCAATTGAGAATCTGCGACATGATCTAAATATAAATATTTACTGACACTCTAAATCCAGAAGTGCAATAATTTTTGTGTCTAGATGTTCAAGGCTGGTAGAGACATGCCCCATAAGATATGCAGCTGTGTTTGCAGTAAAAGGTGCTTATACAAAAGGGCTTGTTCATATGCATGCTACACTTTTCAGATTTGTATTTATAATAAAAAGATCAAATCATTTATTATTTACCTTCTACTTACCAATATGTACTACTTTGTGTTGGAATCATGTACAATCCAAATGAAACACACTGAAGTTTGTTGCTGTAAAGTGACAGGTCTGCACATGCATGTTGTTTTTCGACACAGAACTTATTATAATGCAGGAGCGATAATTTGCACAGCTAGAAGGACAGCCTGTCGCAGTCTGTCCTGTGTCTCATCCTCAGCCTTTTGGCCTCTGCTTTCCCGCTGGCACTCGTGTGCTTAAAAAATGGCAATACATGATGTCCATACTGGGTCCAAACACCTGCTCAGACTCCAGCCCCGGCCAACTGCACATCTCTATCTATAAGTTATCTCCATCTGCGCCCTTGCTACCTCGAGGGAGTAGTCTCATCTGTTTGTTTTCATTTTGCCCCTCTGCTGCGCTGAGTGCTATTAAACACAAGGGAATCGGCATTAATCAGGGATCATCCCTCTGTTAAACACTTATGGATGACAGCGGAGAACAGGGAGGAGCTGCACAATTTCATTCCCTGCACTGGGGTTAGTTATTTGCATTTATTTCCCTGGTTAATTACTGATAACTGCTTTGATACAGATAAGAATGAAACATCTTTCTGGCAACATTAAGATGACAGAAGTAGCTTAGTTTTTCCTAGTTCGATCATTATTTTGGACAGAATGAGCTACATGGAATAAATGACAGCAGATGTCCTCTGCATGTTTGTATTAATCATGTTTTTTCATTTATTTTTTTGCCACTTTTATCACTTCTGGCCTAACCCTTACAGCATGTGAGTCATACTGAAAACCCATTGTTCCATTAGTAGTTAATTGCCTCCTATGTATACTTCTGTGACTCTGCCCCTCACAGATTTGTTTTTTTTTTGTTATTTTTTTGTTATCAGAGTAGACAAAATGAGTGTAAATAGAAAATCAAATTTTTAAGTTATGATTTTATATATTAACTAGCAAGGCCTATCCAAACCAGTGTTGCCTTTGGGTATAATATATTTTCCTTTTGCTAAATCATGTATTAAATGCGATTAACCACATTTTTGGACATCTGAGTTTAATTTTTGTAGTTGCCCCATCAGCCAGACTTTTAAAATCAAGAAATAACTTCAATAGACCCTTTCTGACAACATAAAGTAGGCTTAAAGATCTTGAATAAAAAGCACACCATTGTCTGATCTAAAGAAATTCTTGAACAGATGAGAAACAATGTCATCGACGTCTATCAGGGGTTACAAAGCCATTTTTAAAGCCTTGGGAGTCAAGCAAACCACAGTGAGAGCCATTGTTCTCAGTGATGAAGCTTCCAAGGAGTCACCAGCTCACGAAAATCACAAACAAGAGTGCATAGATGTCTCACAAAAGAACCCAGAACAACATCTAAAGCTCTGCAGGCCTCGCTTGCCTCAATTAAGGGCAGTGTTGAAGATTTAACAATAGGAGAACGACTGGGCAAAATGGCTTCCATGAAGGAGTATTTAAAACCATGGTTGATCAAAAACAACACAAAAGTATGTCTCACATATGCCAAGCACATCTTGATGAACCCCAAGGATTTTGAGAAAATATTCTGTCGACAGATGAGACAAAAGAGGATGTTTTAGGAGTTCTGTTACATCTGATATAAAACCTAACACAGAATTTCAAAAAATGGCCATCATACTTACAGTCACATATGTTGGTGTTATCTTGATGACTTTCAGTAATTGATTAAACCATGAACTCTTCTCTCTTGCAAAAAAAATCTTAAAGATGAATATCTGGCCATCAGTTTGTGACATTAACCTCAAGTACATTGTGGATATGCACCAGGACAATGATTCAAAGCAGACCAGAGAGACCACCACTGAAAAATCAGTAGACTAAAACAGAGTAATCTACTGGATACACACTTAATTACCAAGAGTATTTATCTGTCTACTTTTACATATACATACATTTTGATGATATACTTTTATATATCCATAATGTCCAATTTGTTGATGGACCCACCATTGCCAGCAATAGCAACTTTAACTATTCCGTAAACATCTTACACCAGATGAGAAAACCAGAATTTTCCCCTCTGTTCTAATTGATCCCAAAGTTGTTCAAAAAGGTTGTTTTTGTACTTTTGGCAATGTTGTGTAAGTCTACTCAAAGAGCAGATTTATATTCATTTTGCCATGAAATCAAACAGGCCACACATGTGACTAAAATCAAACAATTCCCCAAAGAAAAGTGGGACGAATGAGGCAGATGTTGCCGCAGAACTAATTTTTAAGTTTAGGGGGGTAATTAAATTTCACATGGGGCCGGGAGAGTCTGAATAGCTTTTTACGTTATTAATTGAAATCATCATTTAAAAACGGCATTTTTTTTATTTACTCAGCTTATTTTTTTCTGATATTAAAACTTGTGTGATGATTTGAAACACTTGATTGTTACAAATAAAAGTGCAAAAGCACAAGACTATAAAGAGGCAAATACATTTCCACTGCTCTAAATATACACCAATAAAACAGAGTTTTCTATTTAACGCCTTAAACCCTAAAAATTCATGCCTGCCAGAAAGACTGATTTACATTTATGATGTTTCTTTTTTTTACACTGTTCACCTGCCAAAGAGGTCTTTTAAAAGTGCAGTCTACAGGAAAAATAGCCAATGTATACTTAATATGTCAAGAACCAATTTCAAAGAGTGGAAGATTTAATGACCTGATGTAAGAACAGTTAGAGCTTTGCACTAGGTTATACAAAGCAGCTGGAAGTGTTCCCCTCACATCTCTTTCACATCTCAACAATTTGTCACTTGTAGCAAATTCATGGGTTAAGCTTAACCTTTGTTGAACACTGAAACTTTGCTGGTTTTATTCTGGACATTAAAAACTTGTTCTAGTTCTATTGAAATTTAGTGGGTGTAAAACCATTTCATGAGGTGAAGGCTTGGATATAAATATAATTCTAAAGGTTGAATTCAATACAGTTGTGTGACTGACACCTACTTTTTTATTTAAAAAATTTTTTAAAAATCTTTATCAATAGCAAATGTTATAGTACGCCTAATTATTCTCTGTTTTTATCTACTGATCAGAACCGGAATATGCTTTACCAATAAGAATCACACTGCATGGTGTAAGTTTAGTTTTTCTTATTAATTTTTCATTTCCCAATGTAAGTGATTGGTCAGAAGGGTAGGACTTCACTTGTGTTGATATTTCATATCACACTTGATGGTGCTGTGGATGAGGTTGTGGTTTCCAACCTACGTTACCTTGGTGATATACCTATGTCAGAAGTGACTCTCAGGGTTGAAACCCTAAGTCACATCCATAAGCGACTAACCTTGCTTTGTAGGCCTTATGAGTAAGTGGCCTTTTCTGTAGTCTGTATGGAGGATGTCTATTGAAAGAATAGGATAAAAATCATAGGATTACTGCAGGATGGCTCCCATTAGGTTCAAGGACCTAGATATCAGCTTTGTAGATTTTCAGTTGATGTATAAAAAAAAAGTAACACTCCAACATATATTATTCGTAGCCACAAACAGTCTGTAGCCACAAACACGCCATCCAAGCAGTTGTTTTTTCAGTGTTGTGTATTCTAGTGAAAAATAGTTGTTTCGAGGCTTCTCTTTAGTCTGTTGTGTAAACGTTCCATCCATCCATCCATCCATCCATCCATCCATCCATCCATCCATCCATCCATCCATCCCACCAACCAACTAACCGAAAAAACTCTCCAAACCAAGGCTACCCTGGAGGCTTCTTGATCCAGAGCCTGAATCATCATTGTTGTTTTACTCTAACTCGTACTCATCGTCTTCCACTTATCCGGAACTGGTTCGCGGGGGCAGCAGACTGAGCAGAGACACCCAGACATCCCTCTCCCCAGACACCTCCTCCAGCTCCTCCGGGGGGAGCCCAAGGCTTTCCCAGGCCATAGTCCCTCCAGCGTGTCCTGGGCCGTCCCCTGGGCCTCCTCCCGGTGGGACATGCCTGAAACACCTCTTGAGGAAGGCGTCCAGGAGGCATCCGGTATAGATGCCCGAGCCACCTCAACTGGCTCCTCTCGATGTTGAGGAGCAGCGGCTCTACTCCGAGCCCCTCCCGCATAGCCGAGTTCCTCACCCTATCTCTAAGGGAGTGCCCGGCCACCCTACAGAGGAAGCTCATTTCAGCCGCTTGTATCCGGGATCTCGTTCTTTCGGTCAAGACCCAAAGTTCATGGCCATAGGTGAGGGTAGGAACGTAGACCGACCGGTAAATCGAGAGCTTCGCTTTTCGGCTCAGCTCTCTCTTCACCACAACGGACCGGCACAGTCCACAGTCCACGGTCGGGACGAAAACCACACTGCTCCTCCTGAAGCCGAGGTTCGACTATCGGCCGGACTCTCCTTTCCAATACCCTGGCATAGGCCTTACCAGGGAGGCTGAGGAGTGTGATCCCCCTGTAGTTGGAACACACCCTCCGGTCACCCTTCTTATGAAGGGGGACCATCACCCCAGTCCGCCAGTCCAGAGGCACTGTCCCCGATACGCCTCTCCAGGTGTCACTGTCGTTTCCCACGTGGGCATTGAAGTCCCCCAGCAGAATAATGGAGTCCCCGGGAGGGGCACTATCCAGCACCCCCGACAGGGACACCAAGAAGGCCGGGTACTCCGCACTACCACTCGGCCCGTGGGCCGAAACGACAGTCAGAGACCTATCTCCAACCCGAAGGCGCAGGGATGCTACCCTCTCATCCACTGGGGTAAACCCCAACATGAGACGGCTGAGCTGGGGGGCAACAAGCAAACCCACACCAGCCCGCCGCCTCTCCCCGTGGGCCACTCCAGAGTAGAAGAGAGTCCAGCCCCTCTCGAGGAGATGGGTTCCAGTTTGTTGTTTCATTTTGACCAAAATTAGGAGTGTTTATAATCACTTTGGATGTATGAGGGCTGAATCCAGCCACTGTAAGGAGGAAACCCATTACAACCTTACATCTTGGTGTAATTTTTGCCGCTTAAATCTCTTACCAGTAAGGGTTAGAATACCAAGTTCTTGACCATAAGTAAAGCTAGAAATACAGAGTGATGACTTTGCCTGAGAGCGTTGGTTTTCACTTCAGCTCTCTCTTTACCGCTCACACCAATCTGCCTGTTGAGTTTTCACTCAACTTGTGTTTAAGATCCTAAGGTACTAAATTTCCTCAAATGAGAAAGTTTAACTCAGCTCCAAATAAGAAAGAACAATTTTCCAGCAGAGAACTGCACTTGTGACTGTTAATAACTAAACATTGACTTTCTGTCAGGAAAGGCAAACTGATCATCTATTTTCCATCTTCAATTCCTACCTGATGACCTCCTTCTGTACATCTAAAGTGCTGGTTTCCTTGACATCTCATTTTATGATAATTGCATATTTGTTACAGTGGTGACCGAGTACATATATTTCTAAGGATGTAGAAGGAAATGAAACTGTAGGTCAGGCATATGCCTAATTAACACTATTATTGAGCTGTAAACGAAAAGCTTTACTTTACCATCTCAGATAACACTGGTCTGGTTTGTCACTCACAATAGCAGATCGTCATGTGACCTGTAGGGATTTAAAAATTGTCTATTGCAAGGTGAATGAGAAGCCTTGGTTTGAGCCCCATTGAATTTGTGTTCTTTTGTCAGTCAGAGAAAACAGGGTAGATTGAGTTTATGATGTGCAGGAAGGTTATAAAAGACCACAATAAAAGTCTTTTTTATCACAGCCAGACCAAAGGAGAATGGCGAATTGTGTTCTATGGTATTGGCTCTGCAAAAGACCAATTGTGTTCTTCTCAAGGACATGGCTTCAAACAACTGCTATTGAAAAGAAATGGAAAAGCGAGGGTGAGAGACTCTGCATTTATAGTGGTTTTATTATAATTATTTTCCTCACCTCCATCACTCCATCTATATATTCCCCTAACAGCAAGGAACTGAGACTTTGAGAACGTGTAAGCTCCTATGATGCTCTGGTGACATCCACATAATTTTTGTTTCTGTTCTAGAGTTGCTTTTTCAGCTTCTCATAGACAATTATCCTTGGTTGTTAGTAACGTCTACCCTTAAGCCTCAGTAGGGTGATAAATAGCAGTTTTGTCAGGTTTTGCTACATCCTTTTTTTAGATGTTTTTTAAATTTGAACTGAAATTCTTCTCAAGGTCTTTAAGCGTTTCTATTCTCTATGTTTAATTATTCATTGCCTATCTGCTGTAATTTTTGTCACAGATTTTCTTCATCCTTTTGCTGAATTATAGATGCCCAATTCCCCTTCCCAGGCATCCAACAAGCACTCATTCAGTCTGGTTGAATAACTCTTAACTCTTGAACATTTCCACGCCTACTTCTCCACAAAAGGACACGACTGTCAGGAAAGGCTGCAGGATTTATTCCTTGTGTCCCCCCCACCTAGATGGTTCGATCTTGGATCTCATATATTCTGCAAGTAGGAGGCTCGGAAAATGCGGCAACGATTTCACAAAGTCAAGAGTCTCGCTTTGATTTACACTGTGGGTAACACCCCGAGTTGAGTGTGACACACAGAGGTTTTTGCCGACAAATGATAACATCCCATGAGCCATCTGCGACATGCTGAAGTTGAAGAATCACCTCAGTAACCTCCTGCTGCTCCTGTTGAGATTGTGTCACCATCTGTAAATGAGGAGTTGCGTTCTTCCTGTTGAAAGCTCAAAACCACAGCCCATTTCCCTCAGGAAGCTTAACACAAAACAAATAGCCAGGTCTGAGTGTAGAGATGGGTGTGTGGCCATGTTTTATGACATACTGTAAAATGGAACAAGGCTCAATCTACCTGTCCCTGCACATCATTTTGGTGGAAGCAAAATCGACGATTGATTTAGCCAGCTCCTGCTCTGCCTCAACTCTTCCTATCAACAGGCTGTTCAGTTCTTTTCATTTGGTCAGTAAATTAATGCTCTCAATTCACCTTTAAAGACACCTGGTAGGTTTATTTGCACCGTCATAACTGGCCAGTGATTAAAAGACCTTTGTATTGATTTTTTTTAACCATTTAATACACCAAGCCTTTTGTTACAATAGGTTGCTGTGGAAAACTGGAATTATACTCTCAATAAATACTATGCATAATTTTAGTAGTTATTACGACTTTTTCACTTACTGCAAAACATATTAGAGGAAACCATTTGTGACTAGGGATGTCACAACCTGGATTCTTCTGACCTAATCAGAGTCGTTAAGGAAAGGTCATTTGCTGATACCAGGTACCAAACCCAATAATCAATAAAAATTTTTGAGTTAACAGTGTGTTCGTTCCTCTTCTAAACAGTCCTGACCCTTCAAGGCATGAACTCTTCTAAGTCCCTGGAGGTGTGATGTGATATCTGTCACCAATATGTTTTAATCAGTCCATTTCACAGATGCTTGATTGGACTGAGATCTTGGAAGTAGTGGAGGGCAAATCCATACCTCAACCTTGTCGTTATGTTACTTAAACCATTCCCAAACATTTTTTTGTTTTGTGGCCATTAGGGAGGGCCTTTTCATTTTAAAGGGTGTGAATAGTCTAAAATGGTGTTTACGTACAGGGGTTGGACATGAAACTGAAACACCTGGTTTTAGACCACAATAATTAATTAAATATGGTGTAGGGCCTCCTTTAGCGGCCAATGTAGCGTCAATTCATCTTGGGAATGACATATACAAGTCCTGCACAGTGGTCAGAGGGATTTTAAGCCATTCTTCTTGCAGGATAGTGGCCAGGTCACTACGTGATACTGGTGGTGGAAAACGTTTCCTGACTCGCTCCTCCAAAACACCCCAAAGTGGCTCAATAATATTTAGATCTGGTGACTGTGCAGGCCATGGGAGATGTTCAACTTCACTTTCATGTTCATCAAACCAATCTTTCACCAGTCTTGCTGTGTGTATTGGTGCATTGTTATCCTGATACACAGCACTGCCTTCAGGATACAATGTTTGAACCATTTGATGCACATGGTCCTCAAGAATGGTTCGGTAGTCCTTGGCAGTGACGCGCCCATCTAGCACAAGTATTGGGCCAAGATAATGCCATGATATGGCAGCCCAAACCATCAGTGATCCACCCCCATGCTTCACTCTGGGCATACAACAGTCTGGGTGGTACGCTTCTTTGGGGCTTCTCCACACCGTAACTCTCCCGGATGTGGGGAAAACAGTAAAGGTGGACTCATCAAAGAACAATACATGTTTTACATTGTCCACAGCCCAAGATTTGCGCTCCTTGCACCATTGAAACCAAAACCCAAAGGTTTGGCTACAGCAGCCCGGCCGTGTATATTGACCCTGTGGAGCTCCCGACGGACAGTTCTGGTGGAAAGAGGAGAGTTGAGGTGCACATTTAAGTCTGCCGTGATTTGGGCAGTCGTGGTTTTATGTTTTTTGGATACAATCCGGGTTAGCACCCGAACATCCCTTTCAGACAGCTTCCTCTTGCGTCCACAGTTAATCCTGTTGGATGTGGTTCGTCCTTTTTGGTGGTATGCTGACATTACCCTGGATACCGTGGCTCTTGATACATCACAAAGACTTGCTGTCTTGGTCACATATGCGCCAGCAAGACGTGCACCAACAATTTGTCCTCTTTTGAACTCTGGTACGTCACCCATAATGTTGTGTGCATTTCAATATTTTGAGCAAAACTGTGCTCTTACCTTGCTAATTGAACCTTCACACTCTGCTCTTACTGGTGCAATGTGCAATCAATGAAGACTGGCTACCAGGCTGGTCCAATTTAGCCATGAAACCTCCCACACTACAATGATAGGTGTTTCAGTTTCATTGTCCAACCTCTGTAGGTGGTACATGTCATAGTAAAAGGGGAAGAGGGATTCTCAGCAGAACATTGTCCAAAGCATTCACTACCTCTGCTGGCTTTGCTTTTTCCCATCTTACGTCCTGGCATCACATGCTCATTATGTAAGCAATGCGCATTTACCTGGCCATCCAGGTGATAAAGAGGAAAATTCATCAGACCAGGTCATTGCTCAATCATTGCTTAAATCCTTACATCATTTTTCCTGCTTCTTCTTACACATCAACTCTGAAGACAAAATGTTCACTTGCTGCCTATTGGCAGCTGAAATAATCAATAGATGAACAGTGTTATTCACTTTATAGTTATAGTTATCATGTTATGCCTGATTGATGCATATGGTTGGAAGCTCAGTAACTTTGAAGTGAAAACATTATTATATTGTATTACATGGTCTACATTAGTATAATGATTGTGTCATTTCATCCTAATTGTAGTTTCTGCAGGACCACCTTAATATTTCCATTGCCTAAAATTCACATAGATTTGCACTATTTCTGAAGAATTATGCCCCTTGAAACAACTGTATTAGTTTTTAATAAACACGCATCTTGCTCCTGCTGATGATGGTTTCATGTGAAGAAGTTTGTGAAATTGCTATGCTTATGCTAGAATATTTGCATTCTGTTTTGATATGACTTCTTGATAATTCAGCTTATAACATGTAATGAAGTTCTGGTTAATCTTGCATGCCAAATGGACAATATGAAGGCATGTAAACACTGCCTGTTGATTCATACACTTAGGAAACATGTCCAAAACAATTGAATTACTAAATCCTACTGGCAAAAATAACAAAGCAAATAGCATCTCTGTCCTATTCTGGCTTTTTATGGCCTTCTGATATGATAAATCTAGCAAAACTTAATGTAGGAAAAATGTCAAACAAGGTGTATTTGCATTGGGAACATGAATGTTCCTGGGCAAGCACTGATTTTGAATGACTTGGCGGTCTTCACCTTAGCTGGTAGAGCATGGCTTGCTTTCTCTCTCACACTTTAACCCTCCATTTCTATTCAGTACTGTAAGAAGGAAGACATTCACCCATTCATCTTCAGCCCCTACAGCTTCAGGAGGTTCATCAGACACAGTGGCAGCTGAGCCAGGTCCAGTGCCAGTGCTCTTTCTGTGGTTTCAATTTGATCCAGGGCTTTGTTGGCCCCTCTGCCCCTTTTCCTCACCCCGCAACGGCAGTCTCATTCATCATGAGGCCTATAAAGAAAGGACTTGATAGACTGAGGAGCAACCTTCACCATTCAATAAATCCTTGTGATTATCTATGCCTCCCAGGTGTATGTGTGACATAAGCTTAGGCATTTGTGTTTGGCTTTATACCAGATGAAGAGGTAAATGTTGGAACACACGAGGTCCTATACATTGGCTTTACAGGGTTACCCTTTATGATGTGTACATTCTTTAACTCCAAGACCTCATCTGATGTGTTACATTTGATGGCAGCTAAAATTTTATTATTCTTCGTCTTAACTTTGATTCGTCACTCATTCATTGCCTGTTAGAAAACATTTATGGATATAGAAAGGTTTTGTATTGGGTAATCAGTTCCTAACAATTTGAAAACATCTTATTACAAAGTTAAAATGTGTCTCTTGAATTTCAAGTGCAAATTTTAGCAGGATGGTAGCAGACTAATTAAATATTAAACTTTATGAGGATGTTTAAATTTAGGTCTGATACCGTAGCAACACCTAGATATCTTACATGCTTTGTGGTTTCTGACCTCATTGCGTCTAGCAGAGTGCTGAGCTCTAACCTTGTATTTTTGGGGCCAAAATAACTTGAATTTTTGCCTGAAACTGCAGGAAATATTTACTTACCCACATTGATGGACAAAAATATGAAGTCGTGTGTCATTAGCATGGTGGGAGATGTTTTAATGCTCTTGTGATCTATGGAGTATATAGATATTAAATTATGTAGCCTAAGAATTGAGCCTTAAGGAACACCACATGTGATCTTTCTTTGCACAGATTTTAAAGATGATTACCAAAGAACAGCATAAAAAAACTGTTAAATAATTTATAGTCACCACTGACTACTTATTTTATTTAACCAGGAACGTCCCAATGACATACAGTATCTCTTCTGCCCTTATGTCCTGATTTAGAAATGCAGCAAAAAGTTCATACATAAATACATGCAAAACATTTTTATGAAAATACTGTTACTTTTGTGTACTGTAAAACGTAGAATCATCTGAAATAAACAATTTAAACCATACATTTCCTAATATGCAACATAGGGATTAACAAATATTTTAGAAATGCAAAACTTATTCTATGAACTAAAAACCATATCGCCTATACTTCTATCATTGACAGCAATGCGCATCCTCATTTTAAGTAACTTAGTGTTGCATTCACATTTTTTTCACTTTTCAAATGATCACTTAAAATTTGCGCCAAAATTACTGTATGACAAATGAAACAAGTGACTTTCTCCATTTCTCCTTTCTATCCTCCCTCCACGCACACTACACACATGGGTGTCCACTTCTGCGTTAGTCCTGTCCCTCTTCTTTCTCTGTCTCTAGAGGATTGCACAGACAAGCACTCTAGGAGGGTGATGGAGCTTTGATTGTCGGTTATCAAGAGCTATTATTATCGCCTGCTTTTCTGGGATATGAAAATGATTTCCTGAGTGTGAAACCCATGTCATTACCTCAGTGGTCTGCAGCACCATCACTTTAGATGTAATATAAAGAGGCAAACAAATGTGCTCGCCTGCCATGCCCGCCCAGCTCAAACAGAAACACAAAGCAAAGAGAGAAATAAGTGAAGGCAATAACAGCACTGCTTACAATGGAACACTTAACATGAAAACATTTTTCAGACTAAAATGTTTTCTTCACCATCATCTTTATTGTTTCTGGTATATCTTAAACAGCAGTGTGTAAGAGGAAAAACCCCAGCTGACATCCCTGGGTAAGCAATCTGACCATCTAAGTACTATCCTGTGAAAGTAAAAGCATTTCTTTTTTCCTCTAGATAACAAGCACTCTCTCCTTCTCTTCCTCAACCTGAGCACCGTTTCATCTTGATGAGATGGCAACTAGGCTCTGGAGCCGCATTGACTTGCTTGGGGTTTCTAATCAGTGTCGTCTTTTCTTCCCTACCTCCCGGGTCTGTTTCCTGAGCTGGGGAAAAGAGGCCCACGCCAGTGCCAGGCTTTTCTGCTCCCAATCGATGCAGATCTGATAAAGATCCTGGCTTTCCGAACAACTCACACGCAGCCAAGCCTGAGGAAGATCTGATAAGTGATTCTCTCCTCCGAACGTATGGCTGGAAAGATGCTGAGAAAACCAGACGTGCGCTGCTGAGCACACATATGGAAACTCTTTTACTCCTGTAAGGTTGTAAACACACTGAAAAACACACATTGCTCCCATTATACACACACACTTGTCTGGCAGTAAAGTGGCTGTGCTCCAGACATGCCCAATTTGTTTCCTTTCATCCAGGACTAATGTCTTGCTCTACCCAGGGGCTAAGTGCCCCATTTGAAGCCCCTGCTTGGACAGGCAGTGGCAACATGCGGTATGGGTTGTTTTTGTTTTATGAAACCACATCATCTATGCTACTGGTGCAAGCATTTAAGCAGGGGAACAATCAAATTAGCAGCAGACAATAACTTGCTGATGATTTCTAAAAACATTATTTAAATGTCACAGTGTAATGACAAAAGAAAAAAATCCCTAATAGTTATCTATAAATGTCATATTCAAATTATTCAATTACATCCGCAAGTGTGGGCCAGGTGATAATTTGACCGCCACTTGGAATACCAATCTGGCTCTCACCGGAGCTCGTTTTGTGTGTGCCCTGGCGTAGGATAGACCCCAGTAATTTCCTGCTCCAAGGGATGCTTTCATAGCTATTATTATAAGTCTATTCCACTGGAAATATCTGCCATACTGGAGAGATATTAAAGTCATATTTTCAGTACTTTCCCCCCAATGTTGCCTTTAGTGTGTGATATCTTGAGAGAATTGGTAAAAAAAAAAACTGTATGGGTTTTTCACTGATGGCTCTGTTATTCTCTGTTGTGATTTCTGCTTGTGATTTCCGCTGCTAAAGCCTCTTACTGCTCGGTTAATAAAACTAAACTAAGAGTCACAGTGGTCTGGGGTGATAGGCTCATCTCATCAGTTGTCATTCATGGGGTTATAGGCCTATTAGAAAATGGCTGCATTTTTGCACAAAAGGGATTTAAAAAAGGATACGAGCCACTTTAGAGTGACACATTCATTTCAGATTAAGGAGGGCATGCAGGGGGGGATTGTTTTTCTCTTTTTTCTACTTTTTCAAATTTAGCTATGACCGGGTTCTGAAGCAGTCGAGGCACCTTGTTGTTCATGCAAACGGATGATGTCATTCTGAGTCATGTGTTGCACGTTGTGTTCGGGCAACCGGCGCAGATTTACTGCCTCCCTCAGACATCTGGCATTTGCACTACAGGGAGCCACAAGGGCAACTAACAATTAGCCTTTTCTCCACAAAGCTGGAGACAGAGACTGTAGAATAATCATAAGAGCAGCTTGAGGAATGGGCAGTTTTACATTAAGTACCTAGTTTGCTTTACTTGTGCATCCAGGGATGAGAGGAAATTGCCTAATGTTCCAGAAACTAATAAAAATTCAAATTTATATGTGTTTCTTCTTCTTTGTTTGACAAGCACTAGTTCCCTCCATGGTTATATTTTGCAAAAGTGCTTTCCATTTTGGCATCTCTCCATGGGGCCAAAATTGGAGTTCAGTGGACGAAATCTATGGATGTTCCACAGTGATGGAAGTGTGACATTCTTCCTGAACGCTCCAGGATTGGGCTTACCCCGTCAGCCGCTTGTGCGCGTCTGCTTAAGGTTCACACTTTGGCGCGTTTCTCACTTTGAGAGCCTCTGCTTTAATTTGATTTCTGAGCTTGGCCACCCTGCAATTATCTGTGCTTTTAGTGTAACCATTGCCTACTGGGTGCAGCCAACAGATAGTTCCACAAATAAAGAGGTTTAGACTTCTATTTTCTGGATGAGGTTACACAGCATTGTAAATCAACTCGAAGAGGCCTGTTTGCTTGTTGCCAGTTTTATGGCAAAATCTCTTCATATTGCATTATGATTAAATAGGAATGATTACATTCATTGGCACAGTTTACAATTTGTGTGATTGGCCAGCTTTGTACACCTAAAGACTGAACCTTTTGCCAATCCCTCTTTGAAAAATAGCTCTAGCTCTGTCAGATTGGATGGAGTGTGTCTCTGAGCATCAGTTTTACATTTTTGCTACAGGTTCTCTGTTGGATTTAGGGCTACAATCTTCAACAGGTTTTATTCCATGATTCCCTTGTATTTGACTCCACCCGTCTTCCCTTAACTCTGGCCAGCTTTCCTGTCATTGGTGAAGAAATGCATCCCCAAAGCTGTCATAATGCTGGTTCAGACTCTGATACACACAACCACGAGAGGCAAAGAGAAAGTTTTGAAAACAATTTATTTTCACACTGTTGAAGCTAGGATGAACGAGAACCAGGAACTGGGTAAGCGGGGTCAATTCCGGAGTATCTGGACGGGCACAAAAACAAGTTAGCGGAGTCCAGACTCAGGGGGAAAAAAAACAGAAGATCTTGCTGATAGAGATTAGTTGATGGACTTACTGATTGAGAGGCTGGATAAAGGAGGTAGGGGGATAAAGTCCTTCCCCACAGCGTCTGTGGTTGGCAGGCAGGTGAGCCAGCTGGAGTAACCTGTGATCTCCCAAGTCACAGAAAAAAAATCGTCCTTTCTTCCGCGGGGAAGGGAAAAGGCGAACGATGGAGGGTGGCAGTAAGGGCACGGGGCAGGTGAATGTTCCCTGAGATGAGTCCGGAGAGGACGGTTCTTCTGAGAGGATGGGTTGGAGGTAGTGAGAAGCGCGACATTAGTCACAGAGAGGCAGCACGTTTCTGAGGTTTCCACTTTCTTAAAAAAAACGCGATTCAGGGATAAGCAGTGCAGGTACTCCATGAGAACCCGACTCGGAGCAGGTCTGTTGGACAGGGAAAACAATGAATCGATTAGTTTCTGGGAAAAAACAAACTTGCCATTAGAGCAGGAGGTCTAGGCCTTTATCTACCACTGAGTGACACAACGGGATGAGCTTTAGTCACCTTCCCCTAGGTCCTCCACTCCTTAAAAACCCAGCTGATTGCTGTCAGGATGAGGAACACCTGTGCAGAAGCACCTGCCCGTCACACCCTAAAGGAAAAAAAAGAAAAAACAAAAAGCACAGCAAGGCCCAGCACAGTACATAACCTGCACACAAACACTGTGGTGGTTGACAAAAGCATGGTGCTGTCACCACCATGTATAGGGTTACATGGTGCTACCCCTACATCTGCTAAGGGTATGTCTACCCCTAGCACTTTGCATTTATTCCAAAAAAGTAAAATTTTGGTCTTATCATGCCAGAGCACTTACCAAATGTTTGTCAGGGTTTTCCCATACATGACTGACTGCAAACTGCTAATAGGACTACTTACCTATAGCTTTTTTTCAACATTGGATTTTTTCTTGCCCTTCTTCCAAATTCTCCCAGCTGTGTTGTGGATTTCTGCAGCTCCTCCACAGTTACCATGGGCCTCTTGGGTGCTTATCTGATTAATTCTCAGTTTAGTCAGACGGCCATGTCTTGGCAGCTTTGAAGTAAAGCTGCACAATGAATCAAATCACAATGGTCATCACGCAGTATTGCAATTGCAAAGGACTACTTAGATGCAATATTTGTTTTTTTCTATTTCAAGTGTAATGCCTTCATGCTCTGCATATCTACATATCTGGCTGGTTGAATGGAGTCTACATTCCCGTAATGCTCACATCAGTTGTATTTTTGTAGTGGCTGAGGTGCTTAAAGTGTCAGAAGAGTGTTAGGGACATTCTAAACTGGTTAAAACCAGAAAAGTGTCAAAATAATTGGGATTAATCATAATGTATGTTGTTATTGGAATTTCTAGCTATACTGTAGTATCACAATCAAATTATTTTCCTGAATCATGCAGCCTTACAAATTGTTTTTAAGCTAAGTCTGCTTTAAACTTCTCCACAGGTTTATCTCTAAACTGTGTGCTGTGTTCCTTGGTCTTCATGATGGTGTTTGATCAGTGATGTTCTCCAACAAGCTTTTGAAGCCTTTACAGAACAGCTGGATTTATACTGTGATTAAATTGCTGGAGGCAGCTGGTTACACTGTACTTTATTTCAGGGTATCAGATTAAAAAGGGCTGAAAACATATACACACCATGTTTTTCATTTTCATGCGACTTCACAGTTATGCACTGGTTTGTGTTGGTCTATTACATGAAATCTCAATCAAATGCTCTAAAGATTGTGGTTGTGATGTGCCAAAGTTTTCAAGTAGTAGTTAAAATTTAACCATTTGTTTATTAATTGGAACCTGATGTCAACACATTTTCTTCATAAATAAAAATATAAAGTAAAAAAACCATGCTGGTGGTTGCACTTTTTGCTGACCTATACGAACAGTTCCTGTGGGTTTACTTAGGGTGCTGTTCATCTATCCCACCGTCATATGCTTCATTCTCTATAATGCTGCATGTTCAGATCTCTTTCCTGATCTGTCTTTAACAGCCTTTCCTTTTCCTCTAATGCTATTACATCCACTCAATAAAAGCACAGGAGATATCACGTCCTCTCCTTATGAAATCTACAAGTGTTCAATCTTTAATTCAATGAGGAGCTCTCGACTTTCCCACTTGCGCTCGCAGTTGAAAGGTTTAGTTTGACAGGACTTTTTCATAACTGGGTTTTCAGTAGATATAGGTGCTTTCAGAAAATGAAGCCTTTTGCAGAAAAAGATGAAGCTGTATGTCTTGTTTGCAGATGATAGCTTGCTTATGAAGCCTGTGTTAAAAAAAGAGCAGCATGCTGGAGATTGAGTCCAGTCTAACCTCCCCCTGCTTCTCAAAACGCACCTCCAGAATGTTAAACATGGCTGCTGTGGGTGCCTCTGAATCGCTGGACTGTGTCTCCTGGGGAACAGGGAAATTGAACCCTGGCTCTTCCTAATAGGTGGTAAAGTGTTAAGTTCCAGAGAAATGGACTGCAAATTTAACCTGGAATGGAAATTGATCCCATTACCTTGTGCTTGGGCTGGTCTCCCTCCCGTAGGAAAGAAGAGTGGAAGAGGTGTGGGATGGGGGGGTGGGGGGCAGAATTAGAAGATAACTGAATGGAGATATGGGCAAGTTGAGGGAAAAGAACGGCAGTGGATAGAAAAGAGAGATGGTGGAGAAGGAATGAAGAGAAAATGGAAAAAGTCAAGACATGGAGCGTATGTGATTAGAAGTGATAGGATGGCAGCAGGTGTTGTCTCCTGCCTGGACTGACAAGCTGGCTGACTCTGTATCAGTGTGGTGCTAATAGCTGACCGCCACTGGGCCAGATGGGAAATAGAATAGAAAAGGCAGAAGGGGCAGGCAACCATCACGCTCTGAAAGGATGATACACTTCCTGCTGGGGGTTTCCACCAACAAACCCGTGGTGTCTTGGTGTGTGGAGACTCTGTGAGACCAAGTTAGAAATGATGATGGGATTTGGCAATGTGCAGCCTTTTCTGGGTTGCAGTGACTATGGCTTTGAAAGTTAATAATTTTGCAGGGGTATTTGAATCACAAACTGAAGAAATATAGTATTTTTAATAAGAAAAAAAAGCTCTTTTTTGGTTAGCATCTTATTCATGCCTTATGTCTGAGATGTACGCAGCTCTGTCTTATATTTCCTAACTAACAATCTTCATGCATGCTCCCACTTCTAACTTTCTCCCTTTCCCCAGAGCCCATGCATGGCCCACGGCGCCTGGAAGTTGTGGACATCCAGTCCAGACAGGTGACCATACGCTGGGAACCGCTGGGTTACAACGTGACCCGCTGCCACAGCTACAATTTGACCGTCCAGTACCGCTCGAGAGTGGCCGGTAAGGAGGAGACCAGGGAGGAGGTGTGTTACGAAGCCCAGAGCCGTGACCCTCAGCACACCATCCACAACCTGACGCCCTTCACCAACCTTAGTGTCAAGCTGGTGCTACACAATCCAGAGGGGGTGAAGGAAAGCACTGAACTGGAGGTTCAGACTGATGAAGATGGTAAGTGAAACCCAACCAAGTGCAACATCTACATATAAGAGGACACTACTACTACTATTACTACACATATTGTAGTAGTAGTATTTTAAAATATGAAAGTCTGAACAGTAATCTTCCCTCTGTTGGGCTATTTGTTTTTTGAAATAAAAATGATTCTAGGGCTGCAACAAATTATTTTTCTACTCAATTAATCTGTTCTTTTTGATTAATCAGTTAATATTCGGATAGCTATAGGTGGTTAATAGGAGACTTTTTACAGAATTTGAACCAGGTGAAGCTAAAGCTATGCCCCATGAGGAGTTCTGGAAAGAACATATTTACAGACAAAGAAGGTTTTGCATTTTAAATGCAAAACGTATATATTGTTTGTACAGTCTTGGCTTAATTACTGCTTTGAGTGGGTTGTTCTTTCAGCAAATGGCATGTTTTAGAGTCTGTATACCCCACTTAACTAAATGGATTACTAAATTAATTGACGATTCTTTCAATAATTGATTAATCACGAATAATCAGATTTATTGTTTTAGCCCTAAATGTTTCTCATGCTCCTTTTGTATTTTCATCATTATGCAGACATGAATAATAATTAAATTAAACTCCACACTCCATACTTTTTAAAACTGATTAGGAACCTTGAATTATGAAAGGATTCAGCTAAATTATGAGAGTTCTCCCAGTTTAACATGAAAAGTATGGAAAAATGTGCCTCTTGATGTCAAGTAGGCATGGGCCAGTTACCATCATCAAGGCAAACCAAGGCTGAAAAAAGCTACAGTTTCAAAACAGCTGAGGTTTTCCATCATACCTTTCCTATATTTGAGATGCCAGAAAAAATGCTGCAGTGGTAGTGTTTTATTCAACTTTTAGAGCATCGAATGATCAGGAAAGACTCATTTGGGTGTTTGGAAATATGTACAGAATGTTGCTGAAAACACACACAATTGTGGAGTGGAAATTAGAGATGCCACTTATCCCTTTTGAATTCCAATGATGTTTTTGGAAGGTAACCCCGGTTTCTCTTATTTTTGAATTGAATTGAATTATAACTATAGTTGGATGGCCGGGTTACAGACATCCACAGGTGGGATTTCTGTAAAGCAGCCAACTGCAGGCTAGCTAACTCAGCATGCAACCTGAGGGGGAAAAATATAAAATATTCTGCTCAAAACACTACTGCCAAAGGAGTCCAATTAACAATAACATAAGCAAATGTTTTCACGTGTTTAACTGACTTGTCACGTTTCTGGTTTTAAAAGAGATGGATTTCACTAAAAGCCTTTACAAACTTTACACCACCACTGAGAGCAGCTTAAGTACTCCCCTGCTTTCTGGATAGCATAATTTACAGAAGCCAGCTACATCTGTAATGTCCAATAATGTGGGTGTAGTCCATGCATGGAAATTAGTAAGGAAGTTTGTCAAGATTCATCCAGTAAGAACAGCTTTTGTCTTTTTTGGCCCATGCACACTCAGTGAGGTGCATGGGCCAATCTGTGTGGAGTAGTAAACATGGTGAAAGTTGCGTCTCACAGAGAAAACTAAATATGCAAATTCGAAAAACCATAAGCTTCCCATTTATATTGTAGGTGCTTTCACACTGTTTCATATCCTACCAAGTATGTTTTTGTATCTAATCTTCTAATCTTTTTCTAATCTTATGTGTAGACACAAGTGAAAAAAATGAAATGCATTGTTTTACATCAAATTTTATCATGTATATGAAGTATGTGCACCATTCATGATGCTCCCCTGCTAAATATATTGTGCATATTGGGATGAAGGTTTAGTGCTCGCTATGCAGTCTTATTAGCTGAATTACTACAAACATACTGTAGATCCAGCTCTGCTGTTTAGTCAGCTAATTCTAGCATGTGGCATAGCGAGGAGACAACTGCTGCAACATTTGAGCAGTAGTTATCTAAATTTCATAACAGAGGCACATATATGGTGGCACTCATAATAGCAGAGTTTCTTCAAATGTTTTAAAATATATGGCATACTTGGTTCTGCTGGATGTCACATTACAAATGCCACAGTATCAGGTAAAGATAAGGGCAATTTTTTTGCAAAATTTTATTAATCATATGCCAAAGAAACACATAGACAATATGAAATAGTGTGAGGGGGCTGTTGGCTTTAAACGTCGATTTTCTTAGAGATAATGAAATTCAATTCAATACTCAAATCTAGCACTGGAAATGGAAACTGTACTAACTAGAGAAATAGTTTGGTTTGTCCTTTGCAGGCTGCTGCATTAATGCAACATTGTCTATTGTGCAGTTATAAAGACAATGGATATGAATGTTATGGTTTATTTGTTGACACATACATCAGAAACCAGAATTTCTTGTGAACGCAGATACTGCATTGTCTCTCTAAAACCTAAAATCCTCAAGATTAAAATCATGATTCCCAAAATTTCCAATGGAGCAATGTGGAGTTTTATTGTTTGATATTGTTGCTAGTTTCAAGTCATTCAAATGAATTAACTTTTACAAGACTTACACAAACAATTCTTCTGGATTATTTGCTAATTTCATTAAACATTATGACTACACATTCCTACAACTAGCAAGAACAATAATTGTAATAACAATCTAGACAGTTTGGGGTGCTGAGATGATTTGAACATGTTTTTTTTTCTCAGAAGAGCTTGACTCTTGCATGTTGTGTTGTTGCTGCACCTCCTTCAAAGATGAAAGAGGTTCTGTGTTGCCTCAGCAGACAGGAAATAAACTCCACTGAAGTCTCGAGGAACCCTGGCCGCCTGATAGCTAACAAACAAGCTCAGATGACGAAAAGAGAGTCATGTCTGGCTCACATATCTCTGCTTGGAAACTTAAAAGTGGCAACTGTTTCTTGCTATCTGACTGCTTTGGGTGTCTGTCTCCAGGACCCCGTGGGAAAGAATGTTAAGACAGGGTGCAGTAGTTGTTGAGTTCTCCAAATACAACCTGGATAAATACAAAAAAAATAATAAAATATAAAACCCCAACCACATCACTCTGTCCCACTTCCAGGACAATAGCTTTTCACATGTTTAAAATTCTCACTCTTTCCTCTGGCATACAGGTGTACCCTTCATTACTTATTTTGGCTTTGAAACGTCTGTTAATATGAATTTGTGTGTAATATTAACTTCAACTGAGAAATGCACGGATTAGACTTTTCCTAACGACTACCAGTTTTACATTTTCTCTCAAGAAGGACCTGCCATTTCCGATTTTTACAGACTGTAGAAATAAAACAGTACCGTACTGTAACAGAAAGAAAAACTTTTATGCATTAAGCATTTTTCCTTTATTTTAGTTGGATATGTATTAACTCAAAAAAGGTTAATCAAAGTAGATGCTGTTGACTGATGTGTTTTTGCACCAAAATGGTGGGAATTCTTAATTTTAATGCATTAAATGAATAGAGGAAAAGTGATGAGAGCTAATCCAGGGAAAATCAGCCCATTCCGGCTTCTGGCTGTTTCTGTGGTGGGTTTCTACTTCCAATAATGTCAACAACAAAGAAGAATGAGGCGGCTAAAGATTAATCTTTATGGACACATTGACAACATCAGTAGGAACAGTAGCTGTCTTGCATTCCAAAGGTTATGGGTTCAATTCCAGCTTCCAATGCCACATATGCCCCAAGGCAATGCTCTCAACCCCAAGTACATTTGATCAACGTATCAGTGTATGGATGTGAGTTTGTGAGTCCAACTGGTTGAATTTGGCTCAAGTGTTAAATGTTTTAAATGGCCGGCATGACTGGTAAAGCTATATTAAGTCAGTCCATTTATCATTTACATAAAATACAAGGACATGAGTTTTAAATTTGACCCAATGCGATCATTTCTGTACTTGTGAAATCTAACTTTTACCATCAGTTTTGTTGAAAACAAATATATCTGTGTTTTTCCCCCCACAGTGCCAGGAGCTGTTCCTCTGGACTCCATTCAGGGGAGTCCCTATGAGGAGAAGATCATCTTAAAGTGGAGAGAACCAGCACAGACTTATGGAATCATCACACAGTATGAGGTATGAAAGCACCAATGAAACTACATGAGCACTGCTGACTTAATTAAGTGGAAAACAGTTAAGGAGAAATATTTCTGGAAAATTCTTAAATTTTAGTTTGGATTAAAATTTTCTGGCGTTAGCTTAACAAGTTGATTGCTGGCTTACTAAGAATAAATTGATGTTTTGTTTTAGTGTGTTTGTGTGTTTTAGTAAGAAATATAGATATTTATTAACTGATTTATGCCAAACTGTTAATGGTGCTTAGCGGAATACTTTATCCTCACTCCTGTATTTCCAGTAATTGATTTGATACAAAATGATTGAAATATTTCTTATTTTGTTTTGTTTATTTTATTTTATTTTTTCAAATTTAATTCTATTTGTTTACCATGCAACTTATTTTGGACGTTGGTTATTTCGCTCTTCTGCACATACAAAGTTTTGCAGTTTTTGTCTTGCCCATAAACAGTGAGTATGACCCAAAGTACATAACAACCAAACCACAGAATACAAAACAAGTGGGGCAAATATGGTTTCAAATCAGGCCAGGATGGGTTGAATAACTTTTTAACCTTAATAAATTAAATCCTCATTTGAAAACTGCTTTTTGTATTTACTCAGATTAGCTTTGGCTGATATTACAATTTATTTGGTAAACTGAAACATGGAAGACAAAAAAGCAAGAAACAGAAGAAACCTGTAAGAGTGCAAATACTTTTTCATGGCACTGTATTTAAGGAACTGCTTCAGTCTGGATCTGAGTAAAATCCTGCAACCTTCTGTCCTGCAGAACCAATAGGACCTAAAAAAAAATACAGTTTTGAAAATACACCTTAAACATGGCACAGTTCATTACAGCCCACTCTGTCCAGGAGCTTCTTTGCTCATCGAAAATGGAGTCTCAATAGAAACTTGTGTATTAAAACGGTGTATTGTATGTACACACTGACCTTAACTAGCTTAAGGTGGAAGTAATCCACCAGCCATTCCTACAGATTGATTTTCTTCAGCTGATCTTTCCTCTTGTCACCGTTTGCTCTCTTCTGACAGCTCTGCTCCTCTTACAAGCGTGGTGGATTAAATAGTGAAAGAAATGTAAACTGCGCTGCTCCATATACCACTTTCCTGACAGGTTTGGCATCAGGTCACTCAGATATAAAATATTCTCTGAAAGCCTCTGTTTATTCAAGTGTGCAGTGCAGTGTTGTGTCTTTTTCGCAGTTATATAGCAGGGAGGGTGTGTCGGTGGAGTGCAGGAAAACAAAGAATGCCATGTTTGCGTGCGTAATTGCTTTTAGAGAAGCATGTTTCAGTTGTTTGTCTTTTTTGAAAAATTGAGAGTGCAGGTAAAATCATTCAGATGGTCTGCACTGGTCTGCACTGGTGATCTGTCAGGTTTGCTCATATGTATCTCGGGGCAAATGTCCTTCAGATTATAAAACACCTACCCAAGGCTATAATAATATGCATATGGTGCTGCAATTAAATCTCTGTCTTAAAAGCCTTAACAGCATAATAAAATATAGAGAAAGCCATAAGTCTCTGACATCATGGCATTTGTAGATTTTAATACACTGAAACCATCTTTTTTTTTATTATTTTAGAAAAAATGTATTGCTAATATTCACATCATCTTGTTTTAAAGAGGGTGAAAGATGACGCCAACAGATTACTCCAGGTATTGCTGTATAATCTGGTTGTTGTAGAGAAGGCTTTATGTGTCCTGCTGATATAAGCCAGGAGTTACTTATAGTAGTTTAAGTATCTTGCTTTAATTTAATATTTTCGAAAAAAGACTATTAGCTGCAAGCATAACTACTATGTGTAGAAAGTTTCAACAACAAATAAGCAAAGTGCAATCAATATTATTTATTTGCTTTAAAACTGAAATGGGAGGGAAATGATGCATGTAGATGCATATAAAAATCAGAAAAATGTGTTATACATTTTTTGAGCCCCTCTGGGCCAATACCTTGAGGTTTTAACTTTTGCTGCAGTTACATCTCCAAGTCTTTTGCAGTATGTCTCTATCAGGTTTGCACAAACCAGAGAGATTTTTTTTCCCAGTCTGCTTTGCAAAATAACTCAAACACAGTCAGATTTGATGGGGAGAGAACAAGAATTTTGAAGTCTTGCTTCAGATTCTGAATAGGATTCATATCTTGACTTTGACTGCATCATTTTAGCAGCCTATGCTCTGGTCTAAACTAGTGATCTCAAATTTCGGTTCTCAGCTGCTGGTGTTATGCAACTTTCACATGTATCCATGTTCAATATACCTGAATCAATCAATTACACCCTCAGCCTGCAATAAAGTTCTACAGAGTCCTGCTAATGATTGAATTAGGTGAATTGGGCTTTTTGCCATTCACCTGTAAAGGTTGGAGGACACCGACTCCAATGATAGAAAGTGTCACATTCGCTGACCTGAACCATTCTCTTGTAGTTTGAGTGTACGTTTAAGATTGTTGTTCTGTTATGTTTTGCCAGCTAATTGGCAGCGTTCAGCAACAGGCAGAGGAGGGGGTAGCAATGTGTTAATTTTTGCACCATACTGCTGAGAAAAGCCTGGTCAGTCCAGCACGTTGTCTGGCACTGCTTTAAAAGGACTTCAAACTGTAGGAACACCATGATGGAAACCATAAGTTTTTTAAAACTTATTATGCGTTTATATTTTATAATAATTATACAGTAATTAAAAATTGGTAACTGCAATAAAAAACGGTCTAAATTATGAAACATTATTCTGTTTGTGTAAGCACAAAAGGAGGCTTTGCAAAACCGTTTTGGAATTAGGACCACTGTGAGACCGTTATTAAGACGAGCATGAAAACAGAAATCTATCCTCTATCATTGCACCCTTACATTGTATTCAAACTTGTAGTTGTTCTCTGTCCTACTTCACACTTAACAAAGACAATCTGTTTTCACATTTTGTCTTTTTCCTTCAGTTGGAATAGATTTTCTTGTTGTTTTTTTTTTCAAAAAACCCATTAAATAACTTTGGGATGGCAAAATCATTTATGGGTTATGAAAGCCATTGAATTTGACATTTACCTCCCTCAGGTTGGAAAACTGGAAAGCAGCTTAATGAAACGGTGTGATGTATCAGGTCAAATTAGCCCCAAATTAATATCCTCAAATAATTTTGTTCTTTTTTTCCCTGTCAGATCCATTAGGATTGTAAAAACCTGCCCACGTGCCCGGTGTCGACAAGTCATTTCCAACCCCTCTGCCTGCAGTGTTATGATATTGGTTTTTGGCATCAAAGACTCACTTCACAGACAAAGACTAAATGAGAAAGCCTTGAAGCATTTCAAAACTTGATGGACACAAATTATGCAGCACTCCAGATTCCTTTTGTGTCCCTTAATTGGAATTATAATGGAGTTTTTCCTTTTACGTGCAAAGGCATTTTCTTAAAGTAGGACTTTAGAATTATTCAAAATGGATATTAACAAAAACACTCACCTTAATGCTTCCCTCCAGAGCGCCCCGTGTTTATTAATGGAGGAGAAATGCATTCGAGTATTTCGTCTCTATTTGAAATCACCAGCGGGGCTTCATCTTTGCCTTGAAAACATGCCACTACTTTTACAGTCACCATCTCCACAGGCCGTTTCTGCATTTTTTTGTCATACATAATCATACATGCATGATTTTCTACAGGCTATGTTTCTGCAAAGCAGTGCTGCAGTGCAGTCTGACTTTTTGAATTCATGTGACAAAAATGTAATTAATTCAAAGAATTTTTATAGAAAATACTTAGTTTGCTTGTCATGTTTCTATGATGTTGAAGTGATTGTAGCTCTTTGGTGATTCTAACCAGGATTTTAATGCAGGGTCTTGTAACTGAAAAAGCTCAGCATACGGTCTTTAAAGTTTGCTTATATTTAAGCCTCAAACAAAACAGAAAAGGCCAAAAGACTGAATATGTGTGATAACAATAGTCTTATATTCTGAATGTTTAAACATGGGATTTTTTTTATGAATTTAAATCCTCCTCTCATGCAAAATTAAAGCAAAATAAGAGTTTCCAGGGCAACTACAAGAAAATTCTTTTTTTTTATGGTAGATCTCCTATAAGGCGGTGAGCTCCTTTGACCCCGAGCTGGACCTCTCCAACCAGAGCGGAAAGGCTGTGAAGCTGGGCAACGAGACCACCCACATGTTCATGGGCCTCTACCCGGGCTCCACGTACTCCTTCACCCTGCGCGCTAGCACAGCCAAGGGCTACGGTCCCCCTGTCATAACCCAGTTCACCACCAAGATTTCAGGTCAGCTGGGTCAACAGCAAGGCCAGTCCTTGTGTTGATGATGCAGAATATGCTGTGGAACACTAACTGCTGATGGAGTTCCAAAATGTGCAAAGGCATATTTTGTTTCTTTTACAGCCAAAATTTGTTAGGAAAAAATGTAAATCCTGTTCAACCACTTTTACACAAAGCAGCAGCAGTTGTTCTGCAGAACTAACTAACTGATTACTGACTGGGCTGCACGGTGGCGCAGTTGGTAACAAGCCACTAGTAACAAGCCTTGCAGCAAAAATGTCTTGGGTTCGACTCCCTGCTGGGGGTCTTTCTGAATGGAGATTGCATGTTCTCCCCGTGCATGTGTGGGTTCTCAACAGGTACTCCGGCTTCCTCCCACAGTCCAAAAACATGACTGTTAGGTAAATTGGTCACTCTAAATTGCCCATAGGTGTCAATGAGTGTGTACATGGTTGTTTGTCCTGTATGTCACTGTGTTGCCCTGCGATGGATTGGTGACCTGTCCAGGGTGTCCCCTGCCTCTCGCCAGTAGACTGCTGGAGACCAGCTCCCCCGTGACCCACTATGGAATAACCGGTATAGAAGATGAATGAATGAAATGTAAATCCTGTCCAACCACTTTCACACAAAGCAGCAGCAGTTGTTCTGCAGAACTTACTAACTGATTACAGACTTAGTATTTTTATTTGTTTTACAAATTACATGTTATCACAGTTCATTTACTTCACTAATTTATTTCACAGATGAAACCCATTTAAAATATCAATTCATTAAACATAGTAACATTTCAAGCATTTATTAGATGATTGTTGTTTACAGACAATAAAAACCCAAAATTCAGTTTCTCTGATAAACCAGCAAAAAATGATTTTTAATGTAGAAATGTTATGGTATGGATAACATATCACTAGGGTGCACCAGTGTCTTGATAGTGGTCGAGCAGACAGCCATTGACAGCCTCCACAAGGAGGATACATCACAAGCGCTATACTCAAAAATGTAAATGAAAAGTTAAGTGGAAGGAAAACCTAGTAGAAAGGGAGCACAAGCATCAGGGATAACCACAGCTTTAAAGGATTGTGAAGCTATTCACAAGGTGTTTGGCTGGATCTGCCACACACAAATGTATCAATTACATGGCCTACAACTGTTGTGGTCCTTAAGCCACCTCTGAACCAGAGAAAATGCAAGAAGCACCTTACCTTGGCTAAAGAGAAAAGGGCTCAAGTCCATTATTCAGGAGAAAGTAAATTTTGTTTCATAGAGTCTTAGAGTTTTCACAATTAGTGACAATTTTAGGAGCCCAAACTCCTAAAAGTCACATAAACATCTGCTTTAATGATTTTGAGGATCACTATGCTTAACTGGTCATCAAACTCGTCTTACCTAAACCTCATGAAGAAACAATGGTGTAAGAGGTAGATGACAGGATACAACAATGTAAGTAAACCATATTGATGCAGTCATACATATAGTAGAAGCCTTGACCTTTTATTGGTTGCATTATCTGTACAGTACATTGACTTTCTTTTCAGAAGCCTTTAAAAACATTTTTTGTTGTTCAGAAACTGAATTTTGGGTATTTTTTAGGGGTGAGTCATCAAAATTACAAAGAAAACGTGTTGAATAAAATTTACTGAGTTGTGCCTCTATACAAGTATACTACACATTAAACCAAACCTTGTTTCATATCAAACCGTTGCAGTTAACATTTTTGCTTTTTTCTGACTTTAGCACCCTCCATGCCAGCCTACGACCAGGACACCTCTCTGAACCAGACGGACAGCACGGTCACTGTGCTGCTTAAACCCGCCCAGAGCAGAGGGGCACCCGTCAGGTAGGCTTCCACAATAACGACACAGACAATGCATTGCAGAGTGAAGAAGAAAGAAACAACAAAAAAGCCGCATAATAAAACCCACAGAACCACCATCGACACCCAATGAATTATCAAAAAGGCTGTTTTTATCAATACCCCACTGTGAAAGTAAGTTACCAGGGAATTCAGCGCCTTACTGTTCACATCTGAGCTTTATTTGTTTGTGGATTTTGATCCTGTGAAAAAGGAAGCATAGCCTTTGAAGATGAGAACAAAGCCCGGTGCAGCCAAGGCTAGCTTGAGGATCTCTCTTCTATACGTGTCGTTCATGTAGCACGCTGCCCACCCTGAGCCACCACAGGCTTCTGGGGGAGTAAGGGAATTTACCCTGCTCAGTACAGAATATATTACTCATTATTAGGGAAAGAGTGTAGGTATTTCCTTTTAAAAGCCAGTTTATTGCATAAAAGTCATTATTTTGGCTCATGAAGGCCCCTGCAGGTGTCTGCCAGGGGTTATTGGGCAGATGTAATTTTGTGTGATAATATCTCAGCAAGCGGTGGAATCAGTCAGCTTTAGTTCAAAGATGAATTGGAAAAAGTTATCCTACAGGCATAAACAACTTAAGCACGCTAATTAGTCAGTATGATCTAAGAAAATTCATTTATTGTCACTTCATTGCATTCTGAATAACAGATTAGTGTTACAAATAAGTACATCAGTCCTGACTGAGGTTCAGGATTTGTTCTGGTTCTATTGCTGGGGCACCTAAGGGCAGCAGTTCAAGGGGTTTGTGTAGACGGTGTAAGGACTCTCTGACAACACTGTGAGACCTGTTCCTGTTACATCTCTGAAACAGGCCCTAAACAAAGGGTATATGTACTTACTTAGTATATATATATATATATATACAGGGGTTGGACAATGAAACTGAAACACCTGGTTTTAGACCACAATAATTTATTAGTATGGTGTAGGGCCTCCTTTTGCGGCCAACACAGCGTCATTTCATCTTGGGAATGACATGCACAGCATGCACAAGTCCTGCACAGTGGTCAGAGGGATTTTAAGCCATTCTTCTTGCAGGATAGTGGCCAGGTCACTACCTGATACTGGTGGAGGAAAACGTTTCCTGACTCGCTCCTCCAAAACACCCCAAAGTGGCTCAATAATATTTAGATCTGGTGACTGTGCAGGCCATGGGAGATGTTCAACTTCACTTTCATGTTGATCAAACCAACCTTTCATCAGTCTTGCTGTGTGTATTGGTGCATTGTCATCCTGATACATGGCACCGCCTTCAGGATACAATGTTTGAACCATTGGATGCACACGGTCCTCAAGAATGGTTCGGTAGTCCTTGGCAGTGACGCGCCCATCTAGCACAAGTATTGGGCCAAGGGAATGCCATGATATGGCAGCCCAAACCATCACTGATCCACCCCCATGCTTCACTCTGGGCATGCAACCGTCTGGGTGGTACGCTTCTTCGGGGCTTCTCCACACCGTAACTCTCCCGGATGTGGGGAAAACAGTAAAGGTGGACTCATCAGAGAACAATACATGTTTCACATTGTCCACAGCCCAAGATTTGCGCTCCTTGCACCATTGAAACTGACGTTTGGCACTGGCATGAGTGACCAAAGGTTTGGCTATAGCAGCCCGGCTGTGTATATTGACCCTGTGGAGCTCCTGACGGACAGTTCTGGTGGAAACAGGAGAGTTGAGGTGCACATTTAATTCTGCCGTGATTTGGGCAGCCGTGGTTTTATGTTTTTTGGATACAATCCGGGTTAGCACCCGAACATCCCTTTCAGACAGCTTCCTCTTGCGTCCACAGTTAATCCTGTTGGATGTGGTTCGTCCTTCTTGGTGGTATGCTGACATTACCCTGGATACCGTGGCTCTTGATACATCACAAAGACTTGCTGTCTTGGTCACAGATGCGCCAGCAAGACGTGCACCAACAATTTGTGCTCTTTTGAACTCTGGTATGTCACCCATAATGTTGTGTGCATTTCAATATTTTGAGCAAAACTGTGCTCTTACCCTCCTAATTGAACCTTCACACTCTGCTCGTACTGGTGCAATGTGCAATCAATGAAGACTGGCTACCAGGCTGGTCCAATTTAGCCTTGAAACCTCCCACACTAAAATGACAGGTGTTTCAGTTTCATTGTCCAACCCCTGTATATATATATATATATATATATATATTTTATATATATATATATATATATATATATATATATATATATATATATATATATATATATATAAGATTCTACAAAGTGCTCTACAATACCTTAAAGGAGAGTGACAAACACTTCGGCTTGCTGTAAAACTAAATTTTACACTATCAGCTCATGTGGGTCCTTTACAGATTACAGCCTGGAGATCTTTAGTCAGGCTTGTCAGCTGATGTTTGCCGTATGTGCAGCTGTCCGGATAAATGCCCAGGCACCAGACGTGGAAGCCCAAGCAAGTAAGACAGAGTGATGGGTTTTTAATTTTTATCAGGTATAATTCAGATGGCCTTACACAGGCTGCCATTCTTTCTTCGTAGTAATTACTGAGCTCTAATTATAATTAACAGAGGCTTGGTAAATTTGAGCTTCCACTCATTAGAAAACTGGGCTGCATAACTGTTTACTGCTGGAAGGGGTACACACCAGGAGGAAAAATTAAACAAATGTGTCTTTGAAATAACAAAATTTAGTTTAAGACCTTCATTGCAGGGACTGATCTTAGACAAAAGTATGCAGTGATGCTTTCCCTAAATGTTATCTGGTGCATTTAAAATGTGGTCACACTCTGTGCTTGTTAATAATTGAAGAACTGAGAAAACAATGTGTTTTGATACAGATGTTTAGTTTTGCAGAGCATGAATGTTTAATGAGTCCCAAGATATTCCCTTAAAAAAAATTAATCCGCAGAGTTCACCGCATGGCACAAGCGCAGCTCAAAACTAATTGAGGCGTCTTTTGATCACAGCAGAGCCTCTCCTCATCAAAACCTTAGAGGTCCACAGGTCCGCAGCTCCTTTCCCCACCTTCTCACTTCTCTTCAATCTCTCAGGACGTAAAGGCCAGCAGGCAGTCTTCTAGGCACAAGCTGTTTTCAAATATGCATTGCAAAAAGAAGAGGATGCGGTAAAGGGCAGCAAACAGGAGAGATTAAGATTCAGATTCAAGAAAAGATGCTGCCGTGCCTTTTCAAGGTGCTTTCCACCTCCACCCTGTGAAGGACGAATCAAGCTTTATAAAAACTGAAAGTGACTGTGAGGTGGCTTTTATTCAGAGGTGTAAACAGGCATTCACGGTTTTCCAAGCATCGATTTGGATCTAGTGATTCCCTATGTTCAGAGAATACATACATGTCTCAGGGTTTCTTCGGAGTTTGGAAATGTTTGGAATGTTATATGAGTATTTTCTTGCTCTGGATAGGTTTGGAGAAGGAAGAGTTGGTGTATAGAACAATATTTGTATTTCAAAACTTTATACTTGTTTCTTTGTTTATGTCATCCATCCATCCATACAATCTGCAATTTTTATCTTTTATATATCAAAATGATATATAAATATCTCAAATCTGACCTCGACAGAAATATTTGCACTAAACTTATATAATTGGGACTGAGACCTCATCTGTTAATCTGAGTGGGAAAGTATTGAACATGAGCATGAAGAAACATGTGTAGGAACCCTGATCTCCAATTGAATTCTGCCTTATCCATGCGTCCTTTTTCTACAGTGGTGGGTGTCTCGTTTTGAAACTGAACACTTCATGAAATCGACTTCAAAATCTTTATGAAAGAAAGGTTTGACATGGTAGTGACACTAATCCACTGCACTGTAGAGCAAAGCAGCACCAAGCCTGATTTGATAATGCGATCTTACATGCTGATTGGGTTTAGGAGGCAATGAACCACCAGACGTTTTGAGGTTCAAGCATCAGATGTTCCTGTGTAACACAGGAAGGGAAGCTGCACTGGAAGATCGCTTGATAGCACTGATTCAAACAGATGACAAATGACCATTTCACTTCAGCAGAAAAAAAATAACATTTTAGATAGACATTTGCTGAAGGAACCAATATTCATTTATATCTAATTTCTCATTTGTGTTATTGCTAATCAGTGTAACATTTCTTAGTTGGATTTTGCTCCTAATCCCCCAGGCCAACGTGCGAAACCGAGAACATTTTTTACCAGAGGGGACACTGTTTCTTTAAGAGGATTACCCAACTGTCTATCAGTCATGTCGTGTTAAACTAATGTTTGCAATGGCCCCTCGTCAGCGCCAGCATCCGCCTCCTCACTCCGTAACATCAAAATAGATGTTTACATGCTTCTGCTGGGGAAAAAATGATTTGGAACGCTTTCCTTATCATCCACACCACTAAATCAGCCCTTCTCCCTCTTTCTGCAATAACCTTTGCCTTGAGCATCTCCTCTAGCCTGTAGCATTAGATTATCTTTGCCTAACCGTGGCCTGATATCAGTTAAGGGATTTTCTTGCATCCTAAAACTTTCTTTGATCACGGCATAGCAAACATTAATGGCTATGCCTAAATGTGACTCAATTAGCTGCTTTTCACAATTTAACAGCAAATGTAATCTATGGTACCTTCTAATTTGTTTGCGTTATAGCTTTTGCAGATATCAGGGAAACATAAAGAGTAAGGGTCAGGGGAAACTGTAACTTACAGCCACTCTTAAATCACACATATAGGCAGAGAGAGGCAACAGATTAACATTACCCCAAGACAGTGATTGAAAATGCCTCCCATTCCCTGATCTGCTCAATTGGCTGCAGTTCTTCCCCTATCAGCCCACATGAAAAATAAATCTGGGTTTCAGGTCACAATCCAGTCGATTTCAAGTCAATCCGCCATAATTGGTTGATGTCAGATGGTGGTGGAGCTGAAATCTATGGGGCGGCGAGGCTGGAGGAGGCCTAATTGGTGTCAGTCCAAGTTGCAGCGCTACTGCGGGAATACATGTCCCCCCTGCTGGCTCCGTGTGGAAGACCACTCGGAACAGCTTACAAGGTTCTCCCTTTAGTAACCTTTGTTGTCACCTTATCTCTGTTCTGGAGGGACGTCAGAAAGTTTGGAATTAGACACATGATTTTTCTTTCACAGACAACTGTGAAAATTATTTTGCCTTTGCCTTATTTCTCTGTTTAAGTACAATTTTAATAATGTTATCAATTAAAAACACCTATTTAATGGCTTATAAAGAAATCAAATTAAGCTCTTTGGATCTTTACTCAAATTTGATTCATTCTCCTGAAAAAACAGTGAGTTGTTGAATTAGGAGCTTACATATTAGCATCTCATTGTATGTAAAGATATGCTGCTAAACAATAATTATTATTATAATAATTATCTAGAGTTAAACCCAAAAATTATTTGTACTCTTGGCAGATTAAGGTTTAAAATTATTGTCAGTCAATTAGGAAGCTTGTTTTTGATAGGAAATGAGACAGGCATCTCTCAGAAGATGATAAAACCATGTGAATTGAATGCAGAGTTTTAGTCCCATTTTACTAAAAAACGGCACATTGAAAATTATTAATACCCTTCTCAGTGATCAATGGAAACATACTTACTGGCTTGACAGTGATCAATCCTTCTCATAATTGCTGATGAGCATTTTTTTGCATGTTTCCACTGGTATTTTGTTGATTTGTTTTCATTTTACATTCATAGTGAGGATATGGCATCATTTATACTTAAATGACAATCGGTTGTAACAGTTATAAAGTACACCTTACTTTTCATCTAAAAATGTATTTGCTATTCCCCTGAAATGCTTTAAAATTTCAAAGTAATCAACATAGATAGTTTATAATGGACACCTGCTGCAGCGGTGAGTTTGCCTTTTCTTTAGTACATCCAGTAATTTGGCCAGTGTTGTTAGAGGTTTAAACCCACAGGGCTAATGTGGTAGAGAATGAAGGACAAAGAACTTACTCATCAAGTCTGTCAGCCATTATTGCCTCATAACACTGGGCAAGCACGTGTCAAGTCAAATAGGTTAAGAGAAAGCATCATGTTCAGGGGAAAATAGCAACATGTTCCATGCCTTCTGAAATCGCAGTTTTCATATCAGTATCCCATACTTTTCCAGACTCAAATTTTCAAAGATTTACGTCTTATTTATTAAATTGTACCAGATATTTCTACAATGGTCATGGTTAAAAAATATGGAACCTACAAGGAAGGAAGGAAGGGAGGGAGGGAGGGAGGAAGGAACCAAGGAAACAAGGAAGGAATCTGGAATTTTTTTTCCCCCATAGCTACTCGTTTTTTTGTTTTTTTTAATAAAACCTCCAAAAAATGGCAATAACGTCCCAGAATTTGCACCATTCCGGTTATATGGACAAAAGATTCATTCAAGGGTGAATGACAACAAAGAAATTAGACCTAAATGCTGGGGTAATGTCAAAGCTTTAAGGGGGATTAGCAAAAGCAAAAAGTCAGAGGTAACAGAAACACTTCATTAAAATAATTCTCAAATGAAAACAGGAAATTTCACATAGCAATGCAATTTGCTCACTTTTTGACAAGTTTTGCACAATCTCCTTCATTTCTGCACTGAATCCACAAAGCTGATTGCACATCTAGTCCCACAAATACAAGTGATTTTAGCCACCTGTGTGTTTGGTTGCAGTGTAGCCGCAAAGTTTGAAGGGTCTAAACTGATTAAAGTTAAGAAAAAAAAATATCCTTAAAGCAAGCTTGAGGTCCTGATAAGATCGAGGTTAAAACGTTTGACTGCATCAGGAAAGGAATAATGTTCTGAATGGTATTTCTTATTTAAAAACTGATGTACATGCCTTTAATGGTTTTCAATGGGCACAACTGTTTGTTTACTTTTTTATGATATATATTCAAGTATATTGTATAATTTAAACAACCACACAAGTTATTCTTTGTAACATCAACATCAATCTGGACTTTCACAATTCAGCAATCTTTAAACCAACGATGGCTCAGAATACATATGTTTTGTAACAAAGGTGTTCAACTTTTCTTTGCATAAAAATATGTTAAACTACAGTTACTCAAGACTGGCATCAGATCACAGAAAATTCCCACTCCAGAAGACTTTAGCTCTTGCTACCAGAGCCGTTGTGGTTCATCTGTTGTTTGATTTTTGTCACATTAAATCAAGAATTTAACTAAAATGTCTCAGGTCTGTCAAAATGACTCATAATGTAAACTGTAAACTCAGCAAGAGGTGACAAAGTGTCAGCTGCTTAAAGGTTTAGCAAGTAGGCAGCAATTACGGGAACAAAAAAGGTTAATACATTTCATACTACAGGAAA